>JANIJG010016255.1:110737-138642 GCA_024611175.1 Megaceryle torquata
AAAGAAAGAAAGAAAGAAAGAAAGAAAGAAAGAAAGAAAGAAAGAAAGAAAGAAAGAAAGAAAGAAAGAAAATAAAATTAACCATCCTGAACAACCATTTATTTATTCTTCATGCTATGTAATCTGTGCTTAGCATCTTCCCATCGACATCTGATCCCTGTCAGGTGCTGATGCTAAATCAATACAGAGCATGTCTACAATCCCTACCCTGGGAATTTTAATCTGAATATCATGAGGTGTGCAATCAGAGTAACAGTCATGGACTCAGGATATGGGAATAATCTCACTTTCCCTTAGATGTCTGCATTACAAATACCTGTTCCTAATGAGTTACTTGGTTTGATTTATGGTTCATGGACACCTCTGGAGCATCCTAAAAAAACCCAAACCCTGCATGATAGTATGTGAACCACACTCAGCAAGGTATACCACATCTTAAAATTATACTAATCTTCCTCTTCATGAAAGATTTCAGCCACATGGTCACTATCTGTCTTCAAAAAGCACCAGACTACACTGCCAAATATAGGATCTGGACTTGACAGGACCTGTTTTGGAGGTCTTAGATGTCCATGGTGGGAAGACAGTGATAAGTGAAGAACCAGGTTTCCTAAACCCCAAACCAGTTTGATTTGAGGTTCTTTGCAACTGGGTCAATCTTCAGAGCACACACATAAGACTAGGAATGAAAGTTCCTGCTTTCAGCTCTGCTTTATCTAGCAGAAACTTCAATGTTTTAATCTAAGTACACTTACTTTAGGATAAGATTTCTGGTGGGTGTCAAAATGAAGACACCAGGTTCATGCACCAGCTCCTCACCTTTCCCATATGGGACATCTGTGATCATGCACACAATTGTGAATGTGGATGTTCTCTTCTTAGTATGGGCATGCTTGGAGGCATTTTGATTGCCGCAGGTGAATTTAGTCTTGATGGAGGATCAGTAGGTCTGACTTCTAGAAACCAGCTGATAAAATTTTGAGTTCATTGGGGTTTTAGGTGAGTAGAGCAGTCTTAAAAAAAAATAAATATATCCCTTAGTCCATTTACATGGTCGAGCAGTGGAAAGAGCATGACCTCTGAGGAAATCAAGGAAATGAGTTCTGAAAAAAACATATGTGATTATGTTCTGTCAGGCTTCTCCTGTCTGTGGGGGCACTCCTGCCACTGGGTGGAAAGCACTCACCCCAGCTGCATGCTCATCAAGCCTATGCAATGCAAGTCAGGCCAAATTTGGCTGAAGAAAAGGGACAGGGCAATCATTTCTTCCAAAAGGTCATCAGTAATAGAAACATGCTTCTTAAAAGACCTTCTTAGTCCCAGTTTGGCTCCAGTTCCACAGCAGAGATGTTCATGTACACCCTTGGTGTGCTCTGTGCTGAACACATTGTACCACCATTTGCTTGTAGTGAAAGGCTGTTGTTTGCTCCAAACTGGCTAAGGGATCAGAAAAAAATGCCAAATCAGAAAATAGAAATGGTCACGGAGCCTCTAGGACAAGAAGTGCCAGTATATATGGGTAGGAAAAAGTAGATGCTTCTCTGATTTGGCACATTTGTAGGTATCAGCAATGGATGTGGATCTAGAATGGAGAAAATACTAACAGAGGCCCAGACTGGTGTCCCTAGTTAGAGCAAAAATAGTTGGCAGACCCTGCTTGCTGCACCTTACACTTAAAGAATAGTGGGAAGTTATATTTCTTTAGCAGATTGAGAGACAGCTGGGCTGAACAAAGGAATAATACAGGCAAAAGAGCTAGAAGAGGAATTAAAAAGAAACATTTAGCCAAAAATTAGTATACGACTAAAATTTAGTGAAGTGTTTTGTCTTGCCTTCTTCAGGATAAAATAAAGATACCCCCCATGCCCTTCGCTTTTTTTCTTCACTCTCCTTTCCTTCTTTTTCTCTCTCCTGTTTTTGTTTTTGTTTTGTTGGTGTGTGTTTGCTTCTTTGGGTGGTCAATTTTGTTGTTCGGTTGTTTTTTTCCTGGTTTCTGCATCTGCTGGATCTGAATACACTGAGAATTCTGGGTCTGAACCTGAACTCAGAACTATATTTCACAACTTGCCTCCCTGATTTTCTAACAGGGGGCTCTGGATACAAATACCCTCAGACTGTGGAGGGACACATAGATCTCATCTGTGTGCTGTGATTCATTGCCAACTCTGGTTCTTGTATTTTTCTTCTTAGCAGAGCTAAATAAAACTAAAAATTACTTAGTATAATTCTTTTTGAGTGATAGGAAATGTAGCTTGGTAAGGAATAGCCCAAGGTCAAAATCCCTCAGTTTCATCCAAGCGCATCCAGATTCCAGGTAGCTCATCAGGTTGGTATGATAACCCTCACCCCATTCACTGCTGCAGCATTCACTGAATGCAAGCTCCAAGCACAGTTAAAATATTATCTGTGTCTGGGTAGCAGCTAAGGAATCTGATTCTTGCGCCTACCTACAGGACATGGAGATAGCTAATTAGACAAAAGGGAGAAAGGTGATATTAAGATAACTATGACTGATAGGATAAGCAGTGGTCAACAGCTCTCTGGTAGCTGCATGGGTCATAACAAGGGTCATAGTAAGAGTGAGGTTTAGGGAAGGATTAGAAGGGGGCACATGGAGTTTCTTCCTGGTGTGAACATACAAAACCATTTAAGCCTGTTGGCAAGAAACTGAACACTTAGGTTAAGAACAATTGGTAATTTGGGTATTTTTACCTCCCACTGCTTGAACAAGATTTAAAGGTATGCCAAAAAAGGAAGCTTTAATCTCCTTCTAGAGATGTATAAATCCTAGGCATTTATATTTTTTTCTTATGAAGGTCCTTACTGAGCTAATCTTAGGAGACTCCTGCAGCAGCTTGTCTCTGTGCCCACACAGTAGATATGGATTTGCAGTCTGCCTGCAGTTGATGCTGGCACACAGCTGATGCAGGCTGATGGCTCTCACCCAGTAGTAGTGACCCTGCTTGGGGTCACCACTGCGGGTATGTAATGCTTGTCTGGAAGGGCTGCAGTTAGAGGTGGTAAGGCTTCATGTTGCAGGACCTGGGTGAGGAGAACCATAGGGAGATTTCAGCAGTCCCATTGTCTTCAGCTTCCTAAGGGGAAGGATAAGCATTTGTAGTGGAGTTTTGGTAGAACAGGAGTTACAATAATAGTGCAGACAGGCAGACAATCCTGGATGGCAAAACAGTGGTTACAGATGGGTCAGCCACAAGCCTCATCTATGAAAGCAACCTTAGGAGCATTACAAACATGTTGCTGTTTGTTTATTAGTGATCCTGACAGAAGATTTCCCTAACCCATTTTGGATAGATAAACAACAACATGGTTGTCCCATCTCAGAGACACTTTTTGTCCCCAGTGGACACTGGGAAATTTGTAAAGCAAACAGCATTTCTTTCTTGGTATAGAACACACGTGAAGCTTCTGCTTATCTCAAAGGTGACAAGGGGTTTAACAAATCATTTGTAAAAATGCCTTGGTCTGATTAATCTGTTACAAGTGTAGTTATTTAAGCAAGGAATACAATCAGTCAAGTTTTTGTCTTTAGACAGCAGAAAGAATGAGGTACCACCAAAAGATGCAAGACAGACCAGCTCACTCTCTGGGCAATCTCTGCAGAATACAGCAACAGTGTAAGTTTAGTTTGAGTATTTCAATGAAATATCTTATTTTTATAGCATCACTGAATCATGGAATAGAATACCAGATTGGAAGGAACCTCAAGGATCATCTGATCCAACCTTTATTGGCAAAAACACAGTCTAGATAAGATGGCCCAGCACCCTGTTCAGCTGAACCTTACCAGTGTTGGAGATTCCAGCATTTCCCTGGGGAGATTATTCCAATGGCTGATTGTCCTTGTGAAAAATTTTCCTCTTGTGTCTAATTGGAATCACTCCAGGACTAACCTGTACTCATTACCCCTTGTCTTTTCCATGTGGCTCCTTATATAAAGGGAGTCTCCATCATTTTTGTAGCCACCCTTTAAATACTGGAACATGGTGATAAGGTCTCCCCTAAGCCTTCTTTACTCAAGGCTGTACAAACCCCATTCTCTCAGCCTTTCCTCACATGGCAGCTTCCCAGTCCTTTGATCTTCTTTGTGGCCCTTCTCTGAACCCCCTCCAGCCTCTCCACATCATTTTGTATAGCAGGACCAAAACTCAACACATGACTCCAGGTGTGGCTTGACAAGCACTGAGTAGAGTGGGAAAGAAAAGAATATGGGTTTTTGAAAGTGCTGTACTCACCCTTTAGATGTATCCTTGATGATCCAAGTGCTTAAATATGCCATCAATATCTTCCTTCTACATTAACCTGGACTGGAAGATAAACCTACGATGTGCTAGCAGTTATAATGCTTAATATTTTCTAGTGCCTTATAGATTTTGCTAATTTGCAGGTAGACATTGCTGTTAATTAGGACGATGATGGAAATATCTTACCTCATGCAATCTTTGGCAGAAAAGCCTTGTATGGAAGGCAAGGCATGCTATGCTTTTGGCAAATCATCCTGGAAATAGATGCAATGATATGTTAAAATTGCTGTGCTTGAATCAGGTTTATTCAACAAGCCTGGAGGGTTGGAAATATCTCAGAGAATATATGGTTAAGTATAGGCTGCCACACATTCTGCAATTTAGAGACCGGCTTCTCCTCTGGAGTCACAGCATGTGTGCTTTCCAAAAATCCAGCTATAGTCTCAGCTGCTCTAAATCAAGCAACTGCCCTGGGGCTTAGTTTGATTGTGTGTTTAGGAGAGGGCTCTGATACAGATGGGAATATTGGCCCTTGTGTCTCTTGAAAATCCCAGCCATATTTTCCTTCAAGTCTCTCCACTGAGGAGGCTGCCCAGTGTCCTTGCTTTGTATAAGCAGGATGGTGAAACCCCAAGGAGCAACTCCATTCTCTGACACCTCATGGACTTGCCTTGAAAATCTTCAGACCAGCCTTGATGTCAAGTGTGAAGGCATGGGAGAAGAATGACCCTTGCTATCAGCTGCAAGGGAAGGGAAAGGAGACATGCCAGAGTTGAGTGCCTCGACAAGCTGCTGAACACCGGAGAACAAACATGGGCAGCAATTGCTGTGTGTCAGCCAGCTGAAGACCCTGTTTGCCAAGGGATGGAGTGAACAAGGATGTGAGCACCGGCTCTGTTGTCATTGTCATGTCGTAAGGAGTAAGTGCACTGGATTCTACATGCCTGTGTGTTTGATCAGGAGAGCACTGCTGACAGAGGATAAATAAACAGAGATAAAAACAAGATTAAGCAAGTCCTTCTCCTTATCGCTGCCTCTTTATCCCTATTGATCTCTGCCCAGTCCCTTTTCATCTAGCCTGGAATTCCTCACATGCTTGAACCCTGAGCTGTCACATCTAATTAAAAATGTTGTACTAGGCTTTGCATGCAGCAGCGGGTATTTTCCAGCACTGGGCAGCTGTGTGTTCAGTCTTCTGCCTTTCTCTTTGAAAACTCCTTTTGCCACTGTGAAACCCACTTGGGTTGGTAGCCAAAGAATGATAGAGGTCAGCAGGAGAAAAATGACCTGGTTTTTGGTTCAATCTTCTCCAGAAGAAGACTGAATAGATCAAGCCCCAGGTGTGCAAATGTTGGCCATCTTGTCCAAGCAACATAGGCCTCTGGCCCTGAGAGAGGGAAGATGTAATTTCTACCTCTGTTTGATGGGAACATTCTTCCCTTCTTGTGAGTACCAAGGCCTCTGTGGCAGAAGGGTCAAAGCAACACATAAATCCATCTCCTTTCCTTGCTTGCTGTCCAGCACTTTCCATCCATTGGGATGTTTCCAAAGAAAAAGTGATCACTGTCTGCCTCATTTCAACCCCATCCCTGCTTTTGGGGGCTGCTAGTTTTCCTCCAGATCTCCTCAGCTCTCTGGGTTAGCTACTGTCTTCATGCCCACCAGACAACTCTGGACTCACTGAATGAGCTTTTTTGCTTAAAACAGTTGAAAGATGTCATGGGTCAGTATCACTGGGGCAGTGTGTCCTTCTTCATAGACAAGATATCATTAATGCTCTAAACCGGACGTTCCAAGGTTGGTCCATAAATGTGGCACATGTCTAAGGTTTGCATGGATGTCTAACAACATCCAGGACATCTCTTCAGGTTGAAAATTAAAGCCCTCATGTTGTGCACCTAACACTACTAAGACAAACAAGGCTAAAATAGAAGGAGGTTACCAGGGTAAGGGTAAACAACACAGAAAAGGAAACACAAATAACACTGTTTATTTTCTGCCTCTTTTGGACATATATGGTACATTCTACCATATTCTTTTTAATTTTGTTAAAACATTCAATAAAAGATTGTTTGGACATGGCTTTCCTTTATGCTCTCATGATCTCTGGAAACTATTAGAACTCTGGTTTTGGCTTCGGTTTTCAAGAGTGGTTGGTGGCTTTAGGTGAGGAAAGATTTGTAAGGGGAGGGCAATGCTATTAGGGAGATTGACAAAGTTTGGGAATAAAACCAGGCATGACTATGGAGAATCTGGCCCCCCCATGTCTGATCCCCTGTAGGTGTAGCACTAGGCACCTTTATTTTTCAGGGCTAAAACACACTAGCCTTTGGAGACTGTGTTAAGATCTTCCCTTTTCTGAAATCAGGCCCCTTGACTGTGTCTCAGGCTGGGCATCAAAAAGCATTTTGGAAAAGACAGATCATGTCACTCCATAGCTTTTGCAACATTTTTGCCCGTCCCTAGAAATAAGACACTTTTACTTCAGATTTACTGTGAGATCCAGCAGGCAATCAGCGTGAGTAGTGCTTTTATTTATTCTTTCCTATGCCATCATTCAAGACCCCACAGTTTATTGCTCACCGCTAAAACAATATCATTAGACATGAAATATATGTTGCCAGACTCTCCCCCATCTCAGTTCTCTCCCTCTTCCTCCCCCTCATGTTTTTCTGAAGAGAAAGGAAAGAAAACTTCTTTTCAAGATACATTGTAGGGAGTGCTCATGAACTGGCAATTTATTTTCTCCTGGGTTTGACACTGCCAGGCCCTTAGTGCTTTTATTGACTCTGGCTAAACACAGTGACAATTATTTTTGTTGGTTTCAAATCTCCTTCTCCAGCAGAGTGTGAAGTCAGCAGGTTTTATTTGCATGCTGAGCATGCCCTTTCAGACACCCTAAGAGGAGCAAAGGGAAAGATGATGTCTTTTTTTCATTTTTATCCAGTTGCACTTTGGCATTCCCTGAACAGACCCTTTGTTTCAAAGCAGGGAAAGAAAGGGAGAGGTTCACGGTCAAGAAGCTGATTGATAGTTGTGGGGAAAAACAGAGCTGGGACATCCTTATCTGAGGGATCCTGCTGCATAAACCTTTCTCGCACTTCCCTGCCAGCAGCCCCACACATGTGCCTCCGCATGTGCACATATACTGTATACTCAGAGAAGAAGGGGGTTCTCCCACCCCTCCATGGTCATGCATGGTCACCTGAGAACTTAGACAGGAGTCTCCAGTCTACCCTAAACCTCCACTGGCATGTGAGGGGCCAGGATGATGAGGAAGAGGGGCTGTTTCTTGGAAAAAATTGTTTAAGAAACCCTTGGTAAAGGTCCCCTGGAGCATTCATGGCTTGTGGGCTGTGCATTAACAAAAGCAATTGTTTAAAGCATTTCATGTTATCCTCTCTGTCTCCTCGTATCTGCTACTGGTGAGGCCCAGGAAAGGCAGCGACTCCCAATTTAATGACACTGGAGATCAAGCCTGGGGCATTCTCCACAAAACTGACCTGTGTATCAGGATACAGCCATTCTGAACATGATCTGTAGAGGTTTACAGACAAGCAAAGTTGCTTGGGAAGGAAATAAAAAAATTAGCCACTCTTTCAGTCTACCACTTGGATGAATAGGATGTGCTTCTTTTCTATACTATGATGGTGAAATTTAGATTCCAAACACTGTAGATCAGTTTTTCCCTGTCTACCCACTCTGCAAAGAGACTTTGACCATTTTCTGTTCTTCAAAGTGATACAAGCTGCCATTCAGTTTCTGATCTGGAAACGCTGTGGATTAAGGCAGGTCTTGTCCATGGGAGGAGTTATGGGAAAGTCCAGAAGTGATTTTTCATTTAAATTTCTTCTTCAAACTTTTTTGCTGCTTTTGAAAAACTGTCCCCCCAAAATTCTGAAAAAATGTTAAAAAACGAAAACCTCCCAAATTTATCCTAAAAATAAACTGTCAAAGTGAACATTGCTGCTTACTTAGAAAGAAAAACTTCCTGACAGCTAAAATAACATTTGTTAGAGATAATGTCCCACTTCTACAGATGTGATATTGTGTAAAGTCTGAAGTTTCCACTGCCATCCAAGGACTCTCTCACATGACTATCACCTTGTCCCAAACTGTGAGAAAAAGTAGATGTAAATAACCTTTTTCAAATGGTGTCACCTAGCTGAGGCAATTGAACAGCCGCCATCGATAGACATCAATACCTCCCTCCAGACAAAATCTGTCAAAAAGAATAAGGGCTTTATTTGCACTTTACACAGGAAGATGAAGAGTCTCCTAAGGTAAAGAAAAATTACAGTTTCATAAATTGTTAGGTCTAATGAAGAGGTTGGCCTGAGATGTCCCTATTTCCCAGAAATCCCACTCACTCCTGCCCATCTGCTATCACTAACCAATGTTCCTGATGTGTCAGGACAGATAGCTGTGGGCAGATACTGCAGGTCCTTGAAATGGGGTTAAAAATGTCCTTTCAGGAAAAAGCTACAATGTTTTGGTGTTTGATGTTTTACCCCTGGTGCTGTGATGGATGGATAAACAGTGGTCCTACCATGAGGTGGGTCAGTGACTACTGGGGCAGAAGCAGAGGTGAATGTCTGAGATGCAAAAGGTAATGGGAACTTCTGAGTCTGCCCACCCTCAGCGCCCATCTCAGGTCACACAGGACAGAGATCTGAGTAAAATTCTGATACTCCCAGGCAAAGTCTTTAGAGGTGTTGAACTGAAGTCACCTAGAGAGTTCACCTGAGAGCAGAATGTATCCTGTCACCAAGATGATTGGTTATTTCAGTGCTGAAGAGGAGAATTTCTATTCACTTACAAGAACAAACAAGCAATCAAACATTTCTGGTTTTATTGCTTCACTGCCTTTGCACAAAACCACAACGTAGGTCCTCATACCCTTCTGCATTCTGCCAAACCTTAGGGGCTTTCTCCTTGGCCTAACACCACATATCAGTAGGTTGGTGCAATTGCTGTCTTGGCCCGAGGACAGACTCTGGGGCCCATCATCTGGATCTGTCCTCACACTGCTGCCTTTCCAACTTCATGGCAGAGGAAAACCACAGTTCACAGAAGTCTGTGGTCCCAATCCAGCTGCCACCTCCTGCATAAACCTCCCAATGGGCTTATCCAAAGTTCTCCTCATTAGCTGTCATTTTTGGGTTACTGATAGCAGCTTTTCAGTTTGTATTGAAAACTGTCTGGTTGTTGGCATTTCCCCCAAAGGGACATGTTATGACAAATAGGAGGGCAGTATGCTCATGAGCTGGTGATGAAGAAAGGGAGGTAACTTCTGCTAACCAACCTCTCTGAGATGTTTCTTCATGCTCTTTGCTTTGATAGTCCATCCCTTTCACTGTGGCAATACTGGCACCAATCACTGTCCCCAGTAGGCAGGGAGAACCAGCCAAGCACCTCAAGGGTCCCAATAGCACCACCAATGGGGTGAGCTGACCCTGCCAGAGTTTCCAACACTTCTTGAACTGAGCATTAAGTCATTTTGAGAGGGATTATTGTGCCAAATGAAGTAATTAATTAGAAAGACATGTTTTGATACTAAGCTTTTCATTATCTAAAGCATTTGATGTGCCTTTGTAGGGGCTGTGCTTGCACTGTCAAGGCCCATCAAGCTCCAGCCCTTCCCACTGTGCATGTTTTGCCAATTCATATACCACTTTCCCCTCAATGGTGTCTTTTCCTCTGCAATACCCATCCTGAGCATGGCTCATTGCCTCCTTGAGAGTGATACTCCTCCTACCCAAAGCCCTCCCATCCCTGAAGATACCAGCCTTGCACAGAAGCACAGAATTTCCTAGATCGGAAAAGATCTTTAAGGTCATCTAGTCCAATAATTAAGCTAACACTGACAACACCTTGACTAAATCATATCCCTAAGCACTACGTCTACGCCACTCGCCCTTCTGTTCTTACAACAGCTCGGTACGGCTCTATGCTAGTAGATGAAATCTGCTTGTTCTTGTCCTCTCTTCAGCCTCCAATGCCACAGAGACACTCAGATGTGTCAGCTGCCCCAGGGAACCCATCACCTGCTTCTGGCTGCCCATGAGAATCAAGATATTCCTAGAGCTCAGCACCCTGTTGTCAGAAGTGCTTCACCCTGGACGTGGCATAGCATCTTGCTTCACCTTGCCTGGACATGCTCAGAAGGATCCAGAGTACGTGGGAAGCAGTCCTTTGCATTTCTAAATTTCTGCCATTCAAATAAGAAGCCATTTATAAAAACAAATAACATCCCCAAAACTAGATAACTCCTTTTTTCCTCCAGGATTAATCTGTATATCCCTCTACAGAACCTGTTCCATGATGTTTGTATTTGTTCTGCATCTTCTTCATCTTTCAAGGACCACAACGGAAAGGGCAGTGAGGGGCTATGGAGAAGATCTTACTGACCCTCTCTGAACCCAAGCAACTGTGGTGGGACTTGTACTGTTCTATTTTGTTGTGAGGGATGTTCTGAGGAAGGTGAAGGCACCGCAGTCCACTGGAGTTGTTTTGTCAGTGGCAGTTGCATCGCCCCTTTCTGTGCTTTCTAGTGGAAATGACAGCCTCATATTTGGAGTCATTTAAGTTCCCTAAACCTTGTTCTGAGATGTGGACACATAATTTTAATCCTTTCTAACAAAAACTGTACAGATTTAAATTCTTAAACTTGACCAGTTCAGTCCTGGTTTCGGTTGGAAACGTGGCATGCTGGTCTTCTGCAGTACTAATGAAAGGTCAACCTCCTTTTGTGTGTTTTTAACTCAATGACAGACTTTCTTGGTATAAGTGTGACCAAGATGAGGTGCAGCATCCTCACCGAGAGCAAGTCTTTTGCCAAAATTCAGGAAGGAACTTGTCAATGGGAGTGGGGAGAGAACTCAGCTCTTACATAAGATCCCAAACTGAGTGGCATTATTGCACCTGCTGGGATATTTTCCCCGAATTTAAGGTAAGCAAAGCTGGCAATATTTGGAATTAAATGTTATGTAGATCAGCAGTGCATGACCTTTTGAGTTTTGAAAAACAAGTATGGATTGGCAAGTAACTAGAGAAATACTTAGAATGTTTATTCTACCTAAAAATGTAGACATTTTAGTATTAATGGTTGGTATGAGCATTTACAGCAACTAATCTTTGGGAATTACAGTTCTCAGAACAATCCCATTCATTATTTCAGCCCACTTCACTTGAAGCTCTGATTTCCAAATGAAAATTGAAGGAGTGAAAACACACATTAAAAGGAAAAATAAATAGAAGGATTCCAACAACTGATTTTCATTTGAGCATCTTATATTGATTTTCCTCCTTTATAATTATGCAAAATAGAGTGCATCTTTTCTTAATTAAATGTGTAATGACTAGTTTGGTAGCCAACAGAGCAGTGCCTTCGGAGAAAAGATAGTATTTGAAAGCAGAGGTTACACACGGAGCCCTCTCAAACAGATCTTTGTGCCAGAGGCTTTGTTTTGATACTAGAAACATTTCCACTACAGCAGCCTCTGATGGCAGGCATGTGCGGGATTAGGAACTGACTCCATTCAAATAACAGACAGCTGTTTGGAGTGAAAACTCGTCTCTGTCAATTTGCACTCAAAGAAGACAGAGGAAAAGAAAAAAAAAAAAAAAAAAAAAAGACCCTGGGCCTGGGAATCATTGTAGCTTAATCCCTCCTTTGGCAGGAGATAAAACTAGGGCTTTCCAATGCTCTATAATTTCTTGCATTGACCTGGAAAGAGATTTCTCTATTCAGTGGGCTGTAAACCTCCTTTTTTATATTTACTACATGATGTACAAGAACTGAATCTCCAGCAGAGCAAACATGCCATGTTGGGCAAGGAGCCTGGGAAGAAATTTAGTCTCAGGTTAAATAACTGAGTACAGCAGGGACACACAGTAGCTGCTAAAACTACTTAGGGATTGTTCTTTTAACTTCCAGCGGAAGGTTTTCTCGTTTTCTGCAGCACTGGCTGAGATCTTCAGAAGTGGCTAATGATTTACAGTGGTCTGCCCTTTTGATGCTAAATTTCAAACCCTGGAGGAGGGTCTGAATTTTGAGACTGGGTGCACAGCTCTTATATAAAGTAAATATCTCCTGTGCATCTCAAGTCCCTGGTATTCCTAGTAATTCATGCTTTCTGATTAAAAAAAAAAAAAATAGCAGTAACAAAGCAGAGCAGAACCTCTGGCCATGCTCTGCTAAGCACAACTGCAGATGCAGCTAAGGGGTGAGCTGCGCTGCTCCCGTACAGCACACAGCTATTTTTGGTTAGCTTGGTGCTCCCTGCCAGCACCATAAACAGGCCCTTGCAAAAGGTGTTTCTAATGTTTTTCACAGCAAAAATTGGCTGTGCCATGGTCCATCCTTAAATAAGTGGCAAAGCTGTGACTAGGATTCAGGGCTTTGTGCACCTGGAGTCATCCTGTTTCCTGAGTCCTCCTCCACAGAACTGCATTTCAAAAAGAGAATAGTATTCAATCCATCATAAAATGAATTTCATTAGGAAATGAAACAGCTCCTCTGGGACTATTTGGAAAAGCTTTGATAGAGGTCTGCTCTCAGAGAGCTGAGTGTCATCTCAACTGAAAAGTTTTGCAAAATCATATGAAAAAGAGAGGAAAAGTACTGACAGTGTAAAAATGTGCATTTTTGGCATTTTGAAATATTTACTTTGGTTTTTGTTTGAGATGTAACTTTGGATTTGAATTTTCCCTCTCCTGTCCCACATGCTTTGTTATCAAGTTGGCTGTGGCATCTTAGCCACATGTCTGGTAGAGAAATGCTTGGGCAAGTGGCTGTAGGTGGGTGTTTCACAGGGTCCTCCAACCACTTCACTCGCACACAGACCCTGCAGAAGCTCTCAATATCTAAAAAAAAAATTTAAAAAAAAGAATCTATTTCCTTGAAGCAAACCATTTGTAATCATCCAAGAAAAAA
This sequence comes from Megaceryle torquata, assembly GCA_024611175.1. Classification (NCBI taxonomy): domain Eukaryota; kingdom Metazoa; phylum Chordata; class Aves; order Coraciiformes; family Cerylidae; genus Megaceryle; species Megaceryle torquata. The sequence continues at coordinate 123,938 of JANIJG010016255.1, forward strand.
AAATATTTATCTATCTGCTTATTTATTTATTTGAATGAGATGGAAGGAGTTTCCGCGATGAAAAATTTAAGAGAAGTCTGAGTTTCATACCCATGTGAAATGAAGCCAGTTCGTGAAATCCTGAACCTCTCTGTGAAACATCATTTCTACCCTAGGAGGCTGCAGAGGCCCATGTGGAGGATGTACCAGCAGCCAGGCCATGGCCAGGAGAAACATCCTCTGTCAACACGATGCAAAGAGAAAGAGCGGGAAGGAAGGGGACAGAGAAGCAATTTTGCATAATGTTTTCCCTGCTTTGTTTGGGTTGGAAACCTCTCCCCGTGTGTCCCAGCAGACAGCCCTCGGATCTCTTGGAAATTGTGCCCAGTTAATTCTTGTATAGAGCCGAAGCTGGGACTGTTTGCTATGGCTGGTGCCAGGACACTCGGCAACCTACAGGAAGGAAGGTCTTGTTCTTCAAAAAAAAAAAAAAAAAGCCAAATGCCCCTCTTGAGCTTGTGAGCAAGGAGACATCGATCCTATTCCAAGCCCTGTGCTCATTCTGGGTGGCCTTGGACAAGTCACATTGCTGACTCTGTTCAGCTCTGACTGAAAAAGCAGGATGAAGCACGGCAGGGGGGTATCGCTCCCAGCTCCCAGTGATAGCGGGAGGAGCGCTGCACACCAGGAGCTGCCAGCAAAACCCCTGATGGATGAAATGGGCTTTTTAGCTTTTCTTCAGCTGCCTTGACATCAGTATCTTTGGGTATATCTGTACTGTCCTTAGAGGGAGGTCCTGAGAGGATGCTGCAACCTGCCAGGACGCAGCTGGGAAACAGCTACACTGGCAGCTGTTGCCTCAGGGCAGGCTTGGGAGTGGTTGTGGGTGCCAAAGGCATCAGCTTGGTATGGCACAGTGGCACAAAAAATGAGGATTCCTGTTGCCCCATCTGTATTTTCCAGTACCTGATACAACTAATTGAATGATGTATGATCTAGATTGTTCACACTGACCAAATTACTGATCATCTGACTGCGGTTAAAGCCTATGGCAAGCTGTTCTTGATTGTAGCCTCCAGATGGAAGCCAGTGTCACGAAAATGGCAATTGAAAGCCGTCCAGACACAGTTAAGGAATCTGGACCTTGGCTGTAATATTAGCATTTTCTCTGTTGATGTTAACGTTCATGAACAAATTGTTAGCTCCTCAGTGTTAGTCAAAGCCACTCTTCTTTCACGAAGTTCAAAATACAGTGATAGATTGAGATGAATCACCTCACGGAGAGATTAACAATGACTAATCTTAAATACTGCTAGTTTGGACTTTCCTTCAAAATGTGGAATGTCCCTCTAGGGTGCACAACCCAGAATGAAAACATGAAAACCTCCCCTTCCTTTCCTCCAGCAAAGATGAGAATTTTTCTTCCAGTTGTCCCTCTCCAGTCAGAAACTCCTCTACCACCTCAATATGTGTAGAGCTCTGTATTTCAGTCACTTTGTAAATGCTCAGGTATTTTCCATGCTTACCTGTATCAACCTGCAAGATGAGGCTTGTCAGAACAGCTTTTTTCTTCCTCTGGATCCTAAACTTAGTCTGGGAATTTTCTGTTTCTTTCCAACTGCACGTTAGTCTAAGAAAATCTGTGACCTCTTGCTACCACCCTGCTCTTGCTGCTATCCATCTCCAGGAGAGATTGCCTCTCCTGAGACATGGGATACCTGTACCTCCATTCCTCTGGGAACTCACTGAATTTTGGAAGCTATCGGAAAGATGTCCATGCTTTCACTTCTTTGAAGCAGAAGAGCATTAGACCTGTTCTGCAGACAGCACAAGACTCACAAGAGCAACTGAATTCTATTTTTATTTGTTTGTTTGTTTTAAACACTGATGTTCCATACTTTTGAGAGTGTTGATAAAGTCATTACAGTGCCAAAAAGGGAAATACATGTAATTTGCATGGTTGCAAGCAAACATTAAAGATAGCTACATCCAAGCGACTGGATGCTTCAAAAGACTCGGTAATACATTTGTATTCTTCATGTGCACGAAGGATGTTGTGGATATCTTTCCTTTGGAAAACAGGTCTTATTGAAAAAATGAAAATTTTTTTTTGACCAATAACACATTTAACACAGTTTCAATCTGAATTAAAAAAATATATATATTTCCAATTAAACAATTTTGTGGTATCATTCTACTATTTTAAATTAAATAATTATTTTTTATTTACATACTGTTCCTCTCCCTTTCTTTACCACTGAAGAAAATATTAAAAATGAATGACTGTTTTCCTTCCCAAACCTTTCTTCTTTTAGTCTGTAATTTTTAAAATTATCTTTATATTGGAAGTGTATAGACAAAAACTGTGTGACTTCCACTCTGTAAATCCTATCATTTCAAGGAAGCATTGAGTACTGACAATGTTAATTTGTTATTTTGACTTTTTGTAATTTTTACCAAGGTAGAAGAAGTTTTAAGAAAAATGATCAGTATTAATGTATCCACTGCTGCACTGGGGCAGAGGTGGAGGAGGGTGATCAGACTGGGAGGTTTCTCTCCTCTTATTTTTCTTGCTTAATGCTTATACTGGACACTCTGTATCTGCAACAAATTATCCCATCAACTTTTAATTTTGAGAGGAAGTCTAATCCAGCCAGAGGAGAAGTCAGGCCCACTCTCAATATATGTTGGCTGTATGGCTGTATAAATTAAACCAAGAGGATGCCGTCTTCAAAGAACTGTTTATTTACAGGGAACTTTTCTAATCTATATAGTGGAGGTCAAAACCTAACTGCAGACTCTTAGAAACCACGAGACACAACAGAACATTAGATTTTGGAACATCTTCTTGGAACAACAAAAAAGGACAATATTTTTGCACTTTGTTCATCCCTCATGAGATTATCAGCCATGGAGTCCCCAGTACTATGAGAGAACTATGAAGACGTGTAACATAGTACTGAGTTACAAGGAATCATATATCCACCTGGACAAGGAAGACATGGTTCATATGGCTGTTAGTTCCCCACATTAAGCTGTTCTTGGAGTTAACCTTCCCTTTGATCACAGACACAGCTCCTCCACATCTGTAAGTTAAAGTCCTGAACAACACGGTTTTGAATGTAACAAAACTGCCAGTGTGTACACCACTCAATTAGCATGGCCTTGAGAGCCATCAGACTCAACGGTGAATGGTGTCAACATATGGAAAACTACAGGCTTGGTCTGCAGATCTTCTTCATGTGTCTGCTGCCTTTGAAACCCTGTGCTCAAGTTAAGACCTGAAGATCTACGGCTGAGCTGCTCCAGCCAGTTTTCACCATGCTGCCTTTTGACTCTGAAGTCAACCATTAGGCAGCCTGTCACTTCAGCTAAGGCATTAGGACATCCTTGAATTATCTTGGTTATCTCCAGCAAGTTCCTTTCCCCTTCATTCAGATCACACATAGAGGAGAAGCCTGGTCATGTATATTGCTAGAGTCACTTTAATATTTCATAATCTTAACATCCCTGAAACACACTGGAAATGTTCCCTTGGCTTCATTTAGCCTTTAAACTAGAAAATACTGAAAATGTGCACAACATTAGATCTACCTGCAGCAGAAAAGAACATTGCTCCTCTTCGGGGTTGTTATTTGGAATAGGACTACTTTGAGTTGCTCATAGTTTGTGCATTATACACTCAGATCACTTGAGTGAGGACTTTTCAGTGGCCTTTCATAACTAGTAAAGGGTTTTCCATTTACACTGTACTGTTGTTTTCTGTAATATTATGCAGGATAATTGGTATTGCACTGGGGATGTTTTTTCTTGAGCCGAATGCTGCTATCTCCATGCTTCAGTTTCCAGATGGCCAAAAACAAGGGTAGCAATGCTTTCCAGCTCCATAAGCTTGTTTGAACTCCACTGCCAAGAAGAGCTAGATAATAGTGTATAGTATGGTTACAATGAGCTTTGTTTCTCTAACACATCCCTGGAGTAAGACAAATAAAAATATACAACCCTCCTATAAATACATTTCTTATATTAGAGAAAATCCATGTTCTGGCACCCCCAAGTAGACCACCTGACTGCTGAGCAGTTGGCAGAGCACAGGAACACCTCCCTATCTTGGATACACTTGCTCACTGAGATATTCTGTCTAGCCAGGGGAGATGCTAAAAGATAAAGAAGTAGACAAGCATAGATTCAAACGCGAAGTTTCAACTGTCTAAAACTGGAGATGAATCCCTGAGCATCGGCTGGAATGTGAAAAAGAGCCTGGTGACTTAGTCGTTTCTCTCTTACACTTATCTATGGACTTATTGCCCCTCTTTCAGAGTCAGTATATGGCTGATTTAATGACATATATGATATATATTTATTTTCCTTTCATCATCTTTCTTTTTCATTTAACAAGCAGATTGAGAACAAGAGGGAAAAGATAAACAAAAATAAACTAAAACCAAGGTGAATATTGTTTTATTCTTATCAACGATCTGATACAATCTTCAGTTTGAGAACCCAAGAAAATCTTAGTTCATTTACTCACTGAGTTAATAATTACAATTCCTAAATAATAAGACATTCCGTAGCTTGAAGTTCTCATCCTGAGTATATATTTATATTAGCAGTTAAGTATACTTTTCATGGGCAATTAAGACATTATTCACTCCCAGCTATTCACAGACATCTCAGGAGGGAATGGGGGGAGAAAGAATTGTAAAGTCATGAGGATATTATCAACCAAGGACCCTTTCCTCCTCTTGTGATATTGATTTTCAGAGTATAAACAGAGTCAGAGAATGCAGGATTTTGGTAATATACCTATTTTAAATGCCAGTTGTTGAGTAAATAGACCTCTGTGGGGATATATTTGTTTGAAAAGTCCTTTGGGATTAGAGAATATTAGCCCGGCATTCAGCCCGAGACCTATTTTGTGAGGCGTCTTTGTTACTTTGTCAGCTTTCTAAAGCCCTTTATGATAGGTCTCAGCCCTGGTGATATTTATTCAAGTAAACCTAGGCATAAGAGTTAAGATGCAGCTGTTCCAACATTGTGGACATCTTTGGGCCTCAGTATGTTTCAGCTGGACCCTGAAGTGTGGAACATCTCAGAGCTAACAAAGTGTTCACACTCAGGCTTTCAGTATGCCACTTTGCTGTTTTCCACAGTCAATACCTTTTACTAAATAATTCTAGCCCTGTATCATTTTGCTCAGACTCATGAGCTAGTGAGTTATTTACTTTCCATCAGTTCTCACATAAGGCCCCGATTTTGAACAGGGCTAATTCTGACACTTTCTTGCAGCCGTGCATTCTGCCCTTCTTCCAAGAAGTAGAGGGTTTACGTTTTTGTAACTGCCAGCCAAAGAAAATAAAGTCATTTTCCACCAAACAGGGCATCCTCTAGCCCCTTGATTCTCAGCTTCATCACATGGGAAGAGCATTCCCAGAGTAGACTGATCTTCCCTTGTTTGCTATCAAACCTGGTTAGTGAAGCCACATTTATTAACAGTAGTTAATAAAAGGCAGTGCTAGGTTTTTGCTGTGCTTCCTATTAAGTGCTGGGCTTTACTAGCTAACCTGACTCAAAATGCATGTATTTACTGATTTCATCCAGCATTGGCTAATTCCAACCAGAGGAGACATGATGTAAAATCCTAATGCAAATGTGGTTGTGTATGTCTATGTTTAGCCCATATGCAGGGCTAAACTATAGCAGTTGCTCTATCAGCTGATGACCCCTCCCCAGCCATGAAAGATCTGGAATAGGAGAGGAGGCCAATGGATTGAAACAAACCCAAATTTAATGAAACATAAAAACTAACACCAATGTCAGCACAAAGTAAAAAAGTTATACTCAACCCAGCAAGTGTACAGTAGTCATAATAAATAGGAGATCAGGGAGCAAGAGGAAGAAAAGGAGGAACAGCCCAAGGAGAAGACCCTCTCATCCTCATCAAACTTCCTCCTTTATAGTGAGCATGACATTTGTGGTCTGAGATACACCTTGAGCCATCTTGGGTCAACTTCCCTGTCTGACTCCAAACTGCCAATGGCCTGCAGACCATACCTGGCCTACAATTCTGTCCAAGCAAAACCAGGACAGTGTACTAACACAAAGCTATCTGTCACCAAATAGACTCTTTTTGTCAGCTTGAGTATTTCATCAAGACCTTGACATATGGAAGTTGACTTCTATTTGTCATTCGGATGTGCTTATGGTGTCCAGTGAGGTAAAAGTGAAAAATATTATTAAAACCTTCATTAAGCCCCACTAGATGACAGCGGGTCTTCTTCACATATTGTACCCACTCTTTCATATATCACACATTAGATAAATGAAGTGGCAAAACTACAAAATCGATTTTCATGACAAAGATCATTATCTGAACTTTACTACTATGCTGTCACATGGTGATTGCAGATCACAGGAGCACAGCAGACTTGGGCAGGAAGAGCAACTTTGGAGGGGAAAACCAGAAAATGAGGACTATTATAACAACCTATGTTGTAATCCCACACATTGTTCCTGTCTATCTCTCTCCCTGTTTTATAGGAACCTTAAAATCCCTCAGGGCCTATACTGTCTCTAGGGTAGAAGTCTACTGAGGTCACAAATGCAATTACAGCGAGCACTGTGGTCATGGTGATATCAGGTGTACAATGGACAAGACTAGGGAGACACTGCTGCTAAAATAAGTAAGCCATGACTCTAAACTTCTGGGACTTGGTGTTGTTGATTTAATGTTCAAGTAACAAGTAGTAATCATTAGAATAGGCTGTATCCCTGTTGGGAAAATACTTAGGGCATGTGAAAAATAAAGGCTTAAGCCTGAGTAATTGCTGCTTAACTGGGGAGAAACAGTTGTCTTTGGTAGTTAATTTAATCCTAAAAAAGGGATGTAAACTATGCTAGATTAGATCAAAATCAGGTATCTAACTTAAGGCATCTAGGGATATGAGAGGGATCTCAGTTTAAGCATCTAAATAACTTTAAAACCTTGATTTTCCTGCACCCTGCATGGGTAACCAGAGGCTCATGATATTTCCCCATGTGTATGTCTCATGGGTGTGTTCAGTAAATGAGTACTAGAAAAGCCTTTTAAACTCCCTGTGCAGAAGAAACCAGCTTCCCCAAGTGCTATCATGAATATCCAGTCTCCCACCCTGTATTTGGAGAGTGTGGTGTTTCATTTCAATATCCACAGCTGCATCACTGTTTGTTTCCACAGGTGTATTTGAGCTAGATGCCATCTCAATCACTGAACCTGACCATAAGAAATCATGGACCCCTATTCCAAAGGCAGGATCTTCCACAAACACAGGGCTTGCTCTGGGAAGGCATTTCTCTGAGCAGAACACAGATGGATTGTAAGAACAGACAGAAACCCACTGTTAGTGAAGCCGAAGAGAAAAACCTGGGCAGAATCCAGAACTTAACTCAGGTAAATAAAATGGTACATTTCTATGAAAAGCTTTATGAACAAGCAAAATTTTGAAAATAAACCCTTTCTGGAAGTTGCAGCCTGCAGTCTCTTCCAGCTTCCAGGAATGATACTATAACACACAAGCATGACAACTTTGCTATTTTCTCATTAAGTAACTGGACAGATTTGCAACCCAGACTAGGCTGGAGTTGGAATACTGCTCACAGTTGATTCTGTTCTGAGTGCTAACCAAGCATAGATTAAGGTTCATCCACCTAACCTGAATTTCCTTAAAAATTTGATAGCAATTCCCAGCTCGTTCCTTCAGCTCCCTTTGTAGGCATGTCAATAGGTAGAAGTGCTCTGCCATGTGAGGCATTTGTCTTTGGGAAGCTCATCTCTTTCCATTGGTGGTGCAGGGAGCCCAGCCCCAACAGCCTACTGAATTTGCAGGCAGCAGAACTTTGGTAATTCCACTCATACTGCACCCTCCTTGTCTCTGGGGTCAAGGGTCTGCTTCCTTATTCAAGAAAAACATACGTAAGTAGTTGTTCAGCATGAGCACATACCTGAAACTCAGTGGAAATTAGGTGGATGAGGAAGTGTATTGCTTAAATGCATAGTACATGAATATGCAGAGCAGGGGAGGGTGGAAAAACAAAAACAAAACCCCAGTTTGTTACATTCATTCAGGTTAAAAAATTAAGTTGGACTTGACCACAGTCCCCTTCTGTGAATGTTCAACTGCTGAACTGTGCTAGCACAAAAGTTTGTAGACAGCAAATGTTCAGCTATTTTGTGAAAGCAAATTTGGAATTTTAAAATGTGGGTTGTGTTCAAAATTCATGTTACATTCAGTGACCAGAGCTGTATGTTGCTTCATCTTTGTACAGGGCTGAGCACACTGGCTATGCTGCCAGAATGAAGGAACAATAATTCTTTCATGAGATCACTGAGTAAATATAAGTATCATATTCTTTGGTTATTCATATAGCAAAAAATAACAATAATTCAAGCTTAAATCATCTCTAATATAATTACAGCATGGCACCTCTCAACCACTGCTTGACAGTTCTGGTCCTCCTGACTATTTATGTGCAGAATTTTTACTGGTGTCTACATAAAAGAGAATCCTTTCCTTGTGTGTCAATAGGGAGAACTAATTAATAAAAATAAGTCTAATCCTTAGAATGTAAATATGTCTGCCAGTAAATTATTGCATTCAACAACCTCGTTTTGTGCTACAAATGACCTCCTGAAAGCAGCTCTCTATAGGCCTCAGTGGGCCAAGTCTGTCTCAACAGCATATCTCAAACATTGATAGAGGCTTTTTTTCATATTTCTAAACCAATCTTGATCCACACAGAGGTGTCTGCAATGTTATAGTAATAATCTCTCTCTTTCTCTGTGTCTGATAATGACAGTGGAGTGCAGGGGATGGATGTGATATATGAAGATGCCTCTCCTTTAACTACAGAATATCCACGTGGGGTAACCAAACTCGTAATCTCTCTACCAGACACTTGAATAAGATACATAAAACAATTTGGGACTTTCCTCATAAAGTCATTAACTTCAAGTTTTGGAACAAGCAAAACTTCATTCATCTGCATGTATTTCCCCAGCTTCTGCCAAACCTGAACTGACTGATTTGAGAGGGCAAGCCAGAGCACGCAGTCACACTCGAGGGTGCTTGGTGCTGCTAAGTGCATGCAAAAGCAGGCACTGGGGTAGCTCAGAGCTTTTGATCAATTTTTTGAGTTTCAGTGTACACACATGCACACTTTCCCTTGCTCCACATGGTGCAAAACAAGAGAGATTTATTCTCACAAGCAACAAAAATGTAGTGTTTGTGAGTGCTGCTTTCTTCTTGATAATCCTCAGCAGGTGATTGCTTCAGAGCACAGGGTGTCTGGGGCAAGGGATGCTTGTCTTTGACATCCCCCTTATCCACTGGCTCCCCATGGCATGCCTTGCTGCTCTCCTTGATTTCTGTCTGTCTTCTGGCATGATTTTTGATGATTTTTTCTGGAGACAGTTTATGTCTCTTACCCATCTCTCATTTTCAAGAATGGAAAGAGATAACACTATGCCTCTAAGTATTCCTCATGTCTGTGGTTGCTGCTGGTCAATTTCTGTCTCCCGAGAAGGACCTCTGCCAAGGAAGTTTCCAAATACACCTTATAAAACTTAAGACCGCTCACTCTTGAACTGCTTATTTCCGTTGTCTGCCTGTGTTTCCTAGATCACTGTATCTTCTTTATCCTGTTCCTAAGACTGAGGGTTTTTGCTACTAACAGAGAGCTTGAAATATCCATTTCCTAGCTAAGGCTGAGTGACTTTGATGTCATCCCAGAGTAACTTTGCCAAAGTCAAGTCAGAGGGCGCACTAAGTTTGGATCGGGTTTGAAAACTTCTTGAAACACAGAAAAAAAAATACTTTCACAAACAATAACATTTCCCCCCTTTCCCTCCCAATTTTAATTTTTTTAGCCAAACATTTATAAAAGATTAAGTCAGGTCTGAATTTAAGAGACAGTAAAACACCACTCTCAAAATTACACCTAGAAATGTATAGACAGATGCCCCAGATAGATGTCCAAGGCTCTGTGCCTGGAAGGAAGGAAGCTGTGGGTATAATGCTCCCAAGAAAAGTATTAAATAATTAGAAATGGATGCCATGTCCACAGAGACTTCGTATCACATAGCTCTATAACAGAAAAAATATTGACAAAATATGTAATTTATATGTACATCTCAATTCAAAAATAAATCCTCCTGGTTACAGAAAATCTTCACTACATTCAGTTCTCTGTCACAACACTACCTTTTCTCACAGAGATGCTGTCAGTAACAACTTGAAGTGAGAATTCACGTACAAAGGATCACCATGAAGAGCACTTACACCCAGCTGCAAACCTCCTCATTGGCGCAAATCTCTTGCCACATGCATTTTTACTGAAGAAAGTAGCAAGTTAGTTCTCTTTTTAAGTGGTATATACATACACAAAAAGTATAGTTACCCTACATCCAGCCAAATCTCAATGTACAGAAACATTTGTATCTTTGCAAGTGGTCCAGTTAGCTGGAGTGGGCTAAGAGTGCTCATAGGATCACTTACTGCAGCTCAGATCCCAGACAGCAATTCATTGAGCTGTGCTGTCTTCTTTGCTTGCATCTGTATGAACACATTGCCAGGAGTATTTCACTTCTGCACCTTATTTCAGGAGTCTCCCATGAACATTTTCTCTTGCACCATACCAAGTTTTTATTAAAACTTCTTTGGTTGGAGCTGAGCTCATTTAGCTCGATCAGGTCAGATCAATAAATTATAGGGCTGTTTCTGACAGCTCAGAACGCATGTGGGAAATGTTCCTTTTTGAAGCAATTGGTAGGAAGTAACCCAGACGCACAGATGGAGAGCATGTGTCCACTGAAATGAAATGGAGATGGGGCTACACACCCAGAACAAAACACTCAGCCCTTTAGTAGTGGAAGGACATTAAAAGAGTGTGGTGATGACACTCATGCAACCTAATATCTCCACTGATGATATACACTTATTTCAACCACCTAATGAAATTGGGTAGTTTTATTACTTTATTGCTTTCTTGAATTTAATAACATAAGAAGGAAAAATTAAATGACCATTTTCTCCATGGTGGAGTCTCTGTTTTTAATTGGTGTCTTGTTTCATTCATTTTCTTTATGTTTAAATGCTGTTTACCCCCCTGTGTTGGCAAAGTTTGAACAAATATACAACCAACAAAAACTTAGGAAAAGGGTTTCTGGTTTCCAGTCAAATCTATTTGAACCCAGTAAAAAGCCACCTTATGGAAAGATTCAGAAAATCTCTTAAGCATGGTCATATGTCCATCCTTATTCAGAAAAGCCTTTAAGCTTGTGTGTGGCTCCACTTCACTGGGAATTAAGCACATGCTAAAATTCTCTTCTGAAAGAAGTATTCTTTAGTCTACCACCTACTTGCAGATGATTGGTGTCTTCATCTCTCAGTCACAAAGGACCAAGTTTTGCTATGGTGGATGCTAAACTACTAACTGAACATTGGTAGAAGGTTCAGGGAGAGGCCTGAGCATCTAATTTTTAATATCATGGGAATATCAGGGGACTATGGGTTTACTTCTAAATCATGTCAATTTACAACCACCAAAAGGAAAAACAAATAAATGTTTCCTTGAAATACTGAATACAGAGGGTGAAATAGGGGATGGGATAAGTGATATTACTCTTGTCTGCCAGCTTTGATGTTTATAAATGTGGGGTGCTCCTGAAAACAGCTCTCCCACTTAGAGCTGGCCATAGCTGTGGACCTCCACTCCATTATTATAATGAGACAAATACCTGAGATGTCCTGTTGCACAGGGCAGGAGACTTGAGGAATTGTGAAGATCGTGTGTTTTTGTGCATCCTCAGATGGCTAAGGAGCTAACAAAGTTTAAGTCCAGGAAATGATAAATGGTTCAAAACACTTATCCTGAGCTGCATGCCTTGTCCCCTTTTACCTTTATCTTCAGAGATATTTACCCCTCTTCATCACATGTAGTACCTTAAATAGGTGGTTGGGGCCACTCTTGCACCCAAAGGGTCAAATTTGAAATGGACCATTCTTGGACAAAATGCTTCTGTACCCAGCTATAGTGGTGATGGTGAATTTCTCCATTCAGCCAAGGCCTGGGTATTTTTCCCCACCTGCACACCTCAGGGGAACAGTAAATCCATCATTAGTGCCATTGCACATATTTCAGCAACAAAGTACTTAATGCACTGCACCAGAAATGTGAATCTAATAGCGTTAAAATCAGTTTGTCACAGGAGGAGCTGGCAGCCTGCCCTGCTCACTGAAACAACAAATTGACATCAGTTATCCTTGCAAACGAATGAGTCCAGCAGCCAAGGGCTCCCAGAGGCCTGAGTATAAGACATAGCTATGAAATGGCACGTGGGAAGGTTATTGATTAATTTATCTTGGAAAAAGCACCAAAATAATAAACATCTTGTAGTATTTTTGAATTTAGCAATATTTTGGAAAATGTGATTCTTGCCCACCCACAAGCTTTTCCAAAGCTGGAGTCCAGCTTATTCATGGCAGTTGGTGGGCCACAGGGCTCCTGAGCTGCAGAAAGGAAGCATTTATTTGTATAAAATACACTGAATTAAACCCATATGGGAGAACTGTCAAATCTGAATTCTTGGGTGCCTGTCTCAGTAATATTCAAATTAGGCAGGACACTACAGGTGTCCGTAGTGAGGTGAGCAAGTCTACAAAGGAGAACATAGGCAAGGCATTAGTGAAATAAGTAGAATTAACAGTAATCTCAGAGCCACACCACTTTTATCAGATACTGACATGGATAGGAATTAAATTGTCCTTCCCAATATCTGTGATATTTCAGTTTGGAAAAATAACAGAGTTCTCTGGACCAAGAGCATTATGTCCAAAAAGACATTATAAACCCCTAGTCTTCACCTCTCACTTCACATCTCTGGTTTCTCTGACTTCATGGTCTCCATGGGCAGAGCCTCACCTACTCCTTTGGATGTGAGAATCTGGCACTTTCTGAGGTCAAAAGAAGGGAAATCTAATTAACACAGGCAAGCCTGCAAACCCGTACCCAGCCCTTACGATGGGGTGTGAGCTGTGCCTTCTGCTCACTCCTTCCATGTGGAAAGGAAATGCTGAAGATCACAATGATAAAAGTCTTCTGCCTGTGATGTCTTTGAAATGCTTCTTAAGGTTTAGAGAAGCAATTCTGTCCCTAGGCACCAATTGAGCCATGGTAATGGGTCATTTATGCTTTCTAAGTCTGCTGCACATGACAGCTTAAATACACTGTTTTGGGGCTCTTGCTGAGGCATAAACTGATAGGTTTTATCTCCCCTTCACTGTTGGTTAACAGCGTAGTCATGGGTCTCTGCTGTGCCTTGTGAGATGCAGCTACTCCGTTGATTATTACTAGTGGGCATGGCTACTTGATTGGCATTTTCACCAGTGTCCTAGGACACTGGACTTGGGGGACAGACACTGCCTTCTGGATATGAAAGAAAAAAGTACTTCAAAGCTGAGAAATTCTTACCATCCCCCTGCAAGCCCAGCTTTGGGAACTTCAAGATCAGCATCAAAACTTTCCATGAGCTGGAAGGGGAATCTACAAAAATATCTGACTAAGATGCACCTGGTAGCTAAAGCTCACAGCTCCAATAGATACCAATAACCATGGACTCTCCACCTGGCTCCTAGGAGATAGCCACCTTACGATCTCTGTCCCTCAAGCTCCTTCCCTTTATATCTTTTCTCTACAGGTGCCTGCTACCTTTTCTTTCAGAAATGGCCAATGATATATTCAGTAAGGCAAGTGTTGCCCATTTTTGTTTAGCTTCGAAGTCTGATGCTTCTATTTCAGACTTGAGGGAGGGCTTGTACACCCAAACACTTGTTTAATTTTTCCAGCTGTACCACATGGTCTAATAAAAATGAACACTTCATTCTGATAATCTTGACCTGTTGTTCTATGGACATTCACACTGCTATGAGCTGTTGTATCTGACTGGATCAGAAAAATGTGCATCTGTACCAAGTCACACTCTATCCAGAGCAGGTGTTAGAGATTGTGTCACTGTGATTTATTACAAAGCTTGTGCAACAATCAAAAATTAATCCTTTAATGTATGTATAAAATTTTCAAAATAAGGTGATTAGAGTAGTCCTGATCTGTTGAACCACAGAGTGGGGAATGGCATCAAGAAGCCCACTGGTCTTTATCTAGTTGTCTGGTATCTGTTAAAAGCAGATCATCCCCCACAGGTTGGTCTCTTACAGGTTCACAGGGTGTCAGGGCTTGGAAGGGACCTTGGAGATCTTCAAGTCAAACCTCCCTGCCAGAGCAGGATCATATAATCTAACAAAGGTCACAAAGGAACACATCCAGGCAGGTTAATCTTCTCTTCCTTGTGCCTAGAGATGACCTCAGAATGAGCCTCTCCATTATTTTTCCAGGGATGGAGGTGAGGCTGACTGACCTATAGTTTTCTGGAATCTCCTTCCTGTCCTTTTTGAAGACTGGAGTGACATTGGCTTTCCTCCAGTCCTCTGGCATCTCTCCCATTTGCCATGATTTTGCAAAAATGATGGAGAATGGTAGGGCAACAACATTGGCCAATTCACTCAGCACTCTTGGGTGCATCTCATCAGGGCCCATGGACTTAGGTACATTCAACTTATGTAACTGGTCCTTAACCCAGTCTTCACTGACCAGTGGAGAGTCATCCCTCCCCCAGGCTCTCTCCCCTTCATCCA
>JANIJG010016255.1:138742-204906 GCA_024611175.1 Megaceryle torquata
GTCCTTAACCCAGTCTTCATTGACCAGTGGAGAGTCATCCCTCCCCCAGGCTCTCTCCCCTTCATCCAGGGACTGGATTTCACTGGGGCTGGTCTTAGAAGAAAAGACTGAAGCAAAGAAGGTGTTCAGCAACTCCGCCTTCTCTGCATCCTCAGTTATCAAGACTTCTGCCTCATTCAGCAGTGGCCCCACACTTTCTCTATTCTTCCTCTTACCACTTATGTATTTGAAGAAGTCCTTCTTATTCTCTTTTACTTCATTTGCCAATTTAAGTTCTATATGGGCTTTGGCCTTCCTTGTTGTCTTCCTACATGCCCTGACTACCTCTCTATAATTATCCCAACTGACAAGTCCTTTTTTCCATAAGCTGTATACTTCTCTCTTCCTTGAAATCTCCTTCAGAACCTCCCTGCTCATCCATGCAGGTCTCCTAGCATGCCTTCCTGATTTTTTTCTCAATGGAATACATTGATCTTGGGACTGGAAGAAGTGGTATTTAAAAGTTACCCAACTTTCTTGGGCTCCTTTACCCTCCAGGGTCCTAGCCCATGGGATTCCTGCTCTTGTGTCCTTAAAGACCTTTGGTGACAGATTATATACAGCCTGTCCAAGTAACCAAGACCAGTACATCCCTGTCCTTTTCCTTAGAAAGATTATTATAACCTAAAATGATGTGTTGAGTCTTTATTGATGTAATTTAAATCCACAGCTTTTCAGTCACCACTGCAGTTCTCAACAGATGATGTCTTTGCACAGCTCTCGTTTTATGAGTACCT
The DNA here is from genome assembly GCA_024611175.1 of Megaceryle torquata. Lineage (NCBI taxonomy): Eukaryota > Metazoa > Chordata > Aves > Coraciiformes > Cerylidae > Megaceryle > Megaceryle torquata. Next base: position 139,519 of record JANIJG010016255.1, read on the forward strand.
TTGCTCTTTATAGGGTAAGAAGTCCCTTTTCTTGCATGTTTTAAATGGAGAAAAAGTCTTACCCATGTGGAATCTGAACCCATGATCTCAAGTTGGGGCATCAATATCTGATGTGTGAGACCACTGGGACTGCTATACACGATTTATGACTCAGACTAGTATAATCTGTTGAAGTTCTCTCTGTGCCAAATGCTCTTCTGTGGAAGTGTCAAAGTTTACAGTTGGGCTGTCCACTAGACACATGACAGATTGCTTTTTATTAACCCCTCTCCCTTCCCAAAGGGGATGAGAAATGGAACAGAGAGGATAGATTTAGGGATTAGAAAAGAAAACTAAAAGAGCTTAAATGAAAATAATCAGAAGAAGATGAAATATATACAAATATAAACAAAACCAGTATTGAACAAAACTCCCCCTGTTGACAATTACATCACCATCACCACTCATGCTGTGGTGCAGGTAATGGGGAAGTCCCAGACTGGACTCTGCAACAGATGGGAACCGGATTCAGAAGCTGGATTCTGGAACATACAGATTGGGATCAAAGGCAGACAAAGACAGAGTCCTCCTTGGATGCTGGCTATTGAAGAAGCGCTTGACCCTTGTGATCCCTCAGCTTTATGCCCAATATGATATATATGGGATGGAATCCCTTGCTGGTCAGTTTAGGGTCTTCTGTCCTGTCTGATCCTCTCTGCAGGTGCAGCCTTTTACTTTATGCACCCCACAATGTGGTGCACAAGATCCAGCAGTGGCCTTGGGCTGCACACCAATCCTTGGTACTAACTCTAACCATGGGGTGTTATCCCTGCCAGCAGCAGACACTGTCTGTGAAAACAGGCTGCTAACTTCAGACAGTGCAGTGAGTTAGAAGAACTGAGCTGAAAAGTAAAATCACTTGAACAGAATTAAGTCTGTTCTCACTCAAACCAGGTCAGGAAGCAACACAATTGGACAAATTTTCATGTTTAGTAATTGAGGAAAAATCATGTCATCTTCAGAGGGAGTCAGTTTGGCACATCTTAGCAGAGGCAGCAGTGCACTACAATGCACTATATGGAGTAATTTAATGCTGACACTATAAATAGGACACCAATAGTGTTCTAATGTTGCATAAGTGAGAAAAGGTGATCTGCACATTTCTACAATCAGGGAACGTTGTCCGTTTCCTGATTCTGGCGCCAACTCTGCATTTAAATTCCAACCATATTGTTACAGTCCATTAATTTTCATAGACTGAAGCTGTTACAGTGCCACACAGGGAAAATATGTAGTACAGATGTGTTTGCTGTTATGATTATTTTTTCTTTAGAAATTGCAGTAAAATCAAATAATAAAAACACTCCAAGCAACCTATACTTGGACTAACTAAAATTAAATCCATCTCACTCTTTGGCTGGTTGCAGAGCTGTAGTGCTAAACTTGGGAACACTCTTGCCACCTATTTGCAATATAATTAGAGTTCATTTGAAGTCTGATGGAATTTCACTCCTATTCCAGAGAATGTCAGCTGCAATAAATGACTTTCTTGGACCAAGAAAAGCTATTCCAAAAATTAAATAACAAAGGGGAACTATGCTGCAAGCATCTGAGAGGGGTCTTGCTTGTTCAGCTTTATGGGTGGAATGGGACTTCCATTAAAAGCAGCTCTAGAGCATTTGCTCAGAGGAACTTGTCCTATAAAATGTTCAGCTTGTTGCAGTTATTCTTTTTGTCTGTGTCACTGATTTTGAACAGCAGGATAAATGCAGCTGGAGGACACCACTGTAGCAGGCACAGAAATACTTGTTGTTAGAATAATTCCCCTGCATTAGGAGGATAAATTAAAAAGGCACATGGTCAAAATAGGTGTGTATTAATGCCCCTGCTATCACATGACTTACAGTGATGCTTGAATGTGGTGTTTCTGTCATACAGCTCTTCTGAGTACACCAGCAAACCCAACGGAAATGCTTTTTCCAGGAAAAAAACTGCAAATTAGCCAGTTCCTGACATCATTTTCCATTGGAATCTGTTGCATAAAGTAGGAAGGGTGGGAATTCTATTAGGCTCCCTCCAGATCCAGGGTGTCACTGGTTTTTTATGTTACTTTAACATGTCTATTGGTTCTTGCCTTTTTTTAGCAGGAGAATGATTATGATCTAATGAAATGCCTCATGCAAATTTCTATTCATACCTTCACCTAAAAAGATATTTTTATATTTTCTTTTTAATGGAGCATCATTCAGTGAAGCTCAGCAACTGCAGTCATCATGGTTCTGTTGACTTAATAGGGTGATGACAGTTTGCATCTGCAGAGGATGCAACCCAGGAGAAAGTTCTTTTGGAATAAAGTGTTAGTGTGGCCAGAGTTTATCAAGAAAACCTTCATAAGCAAGTGTAGAGCCTTATACAATGTACATATTGCATTGATTTTCCACTTCACTGAGTGAAGTGAGTGACTACACAAAATACAATTTCTTCTGTAGTATCTGGAACATACTTAGCTGTGTCATCAGAAGTAATCTCTAAGAAAATGAAGACTTTACTCTAGCTATTAAAAATGTAGCAATAAAGCTGAAAATCTTATGAGGTGGTGAAATAAGTGGTCATAATTCATTTTTATGAGAATGCAATGTAGTGAAGACAGAGCCAGACTCTTCTTAGAGGTGCACAGTGGGCAAGAGTCCATGAAGAGAACTCACAAGAAGAGAAATTCCAGGTAGATATTAGGAAAAAATTTCCTAATGAGGATAGTTAGATGTTTGAGCAATTTGCCCAGTGAGATTGTTCAACATACATCCTTGTGGATATTCATAACTCAGCTGGAGTAGGTCCTGAGTAACCTGATCTAAGCTAGCTCTTTTTTGAGCAAGTGGTCAGACTATGTGATTTTCAAAAATCTCTTCCAACATACATTATTCTGCTTCCCCAACCCTGTGATAAGATTTACACAGTTCACAGGAGTAAAATGGCTTTGCTGTATTCCCATTTTTTTAGACAGACTTCTCCAACAGGGATGAGAAAGCCAAAGGAGTTCTCTGCTTTAGTTTTTCTACCTAAAAACTGGAAACTAAAATATTAATCTAATCACAGCATCTTTTGTGTAGTGTACACCATCATTGTCTGCCAAGTGCTTCAGGTCTTAGAGGACTAATATCATATGCATATATAAAGACATTATAAATAGCCATTAAATAATAAGAGCAACATTTGAACTTGTTTTTAGAAATAATACTCAATCACTGGCAATTGGGTTACAATGCCTGAAAATGTGTTTGTAAGTATTGCCTAGAGAGCTGAGACAAGCTGTGGGTTGTCTGTGACTTGTCTGTGAAGTCTGTGTTATCCATAAGAGGTGATTTTCATGTCTTCACATGCCCTGTTACATCAAGACTGCTTAAAACCTGGTCTGAGAGGTTTCAGGTGCCAAATGAAGCCAGCACCTCTCCTTCAACAGTTGATGGAGTTCCCATCATTTGGAGTATATGAGTTGGCCTCTAACTTCTCTCATTTTGTTTCTGGTCCTCGAGTAATGAGATGGTTTAAAATCTGAACTTTGGTAAGTGACTGGCAATGAATCCCAAATGGACATCAGAGGAGAGTAAAGAAAGACTTGAGTTTACTTACGCGCACCTACCTTGGATCGCTTCTACTGGGCAGGTATTGCACAGGCTTAAGTTCACCTCACTCCAGAAGAGGCACGGAAAACACTTGAGAACTACTTAGATCCTTAAAATAGGACTTAAGTGGGACTTAAGGGCTGTTCCAGCCATCTGTATGGATGAGAATGCCACCTACAAAGAGCAGCAAGGCCCAAAGACTTGTTCATGGGAGAGCTCACAGATAATGAGTAACAAGAGGTTTAAATGTAGCTGAGAAATATAACTGACCAGAACAGGAAAGAGATGTTCAATGCTCTAGTGGGGCTTTGCATGCAGACCATTGTAAGTGTGCATGTGTGGGTGCGTGTGTCTGTGTGTGTGTATATGTCTATATATAATAAGAAGAAAACACTTATATAAAACACACATACACACACTAAATAATTATTGTGATTTTCTTAGCATTCTTGGAAAGATTGAATGAAAAATAATGTCAGACTTGTTCTGTATTCAGCTATGGAAGACAAGAAATGCTGCTGCTAATAAAGGCAGATTTGGCAGCTGCAGAGCCTTGGCAAGGGTACAGAGTTCCTTTGCAAGCTACTGAATAGCTCCAGCTGTGCAGAGCCTGAAATGTATCTTGAAAGCACTGAAAGACAGCTGTCCTGCTCCACTGGCCCACTTGCCTGGCTGAAAGAGGATGAGGACGTTTTTAATTGTAAGTTTATGCTGTACTTTGAGTTCTTCTCCTGCCCCTTTTCCTTTTGCTGGAGCAATAACATAAAAGAAAAAACCTTCTTCATGGGACAGCCAGTGGGTATGGTCTGATAGAAATCATCCCAATGCAATGGTACTGCAGATTTGATCTAGGTCCTGTTCTTGGCAGAGGGAGACACTGCTGCCAGAGGCATGTTTTACCTTATGGCAGGGTTTTGATATTCACCCAGCTCAGTCAATCATATGGATCAGTTGTTCAACTCCACCAGGGAGATAAGCTGAAACTTTTTTTTGTACTGTGTTCAAAATGAAGATAGCAAAGCATGAGAAAAAGGAAAAGTGCACTACAGTGCTTTATGTCCTGGTGGAGGAAGGTCTATCTGACTCCTGCAAAAATGTCATCACTATTTAATAGAGAAGAGATCTTAGAAGTGGTAGCTATGTCCTCTGCTATACCAGGAAAAGCCCAGAGCCATGTTTGCAGTGTCTTTCCAAGTGTGCTCAGCTCTGCATGAAAAGCAGTCAGGAGGATTAATCATATCCTTACAGTAAATATAAGCTCAGTTGCTGAGAGGCTAAATTAGGGCTTAACACTTTTGCAGTCAAGTGGCAAATCATAGAATGGTATGAGTTGGAAGGGCCCTTTAAAGGTCATCTACTCCAACCCCCCTGCAGTGAGTAGGGACATCTTTAACTAGAGCAAGTTGCTCAGAGCCCCATCCCACCTGACCTTGAATATTTCCAGGGATGGGCCATCTATCACCTTTCTGAGGAACCTGGACCGATGTTTCACCATCCTTAGTGTAAAATATTTTTTTCCTTCTGTCTAGTCTAACTCTGTCCTCTTTAGTTGAAAACCATTATTCCTTCTCCTGTTGCTACAGGCCCTGCTAAAAAGACAGTCCCCATCTTTCTTATAGGTCCCCTATAAGTACTAAAAGGATGCAGTAAGGTCTCCTTGGAGCCTTCTCTTCTCCAGGCTGAACTCTCTCAGCCTGTCCTCTTTAAGAGATGGGTTTCAACCCCATGATCATCTTCATGGCCCTTTCTGGACCCACTGCAGCAGGTTCATGTCCTTCTTGTGATGAGGAGTTCAGAGCTGGACACAGTACTCCAGGTGGTGTCTCACCTGAGCAGCAGGGGAGAATCACCTTCCTCAACCTGTCAGCCACACTTCTTTTAATGCAGGCCAGCATATGTTTGGCCTTCTGGGCTGTGAGTACACATTGCTGGCTCATGTCCAGCTTTTCATCCACCAGTACTCCAAGTTCTTCTTCAAATATATTTGCCACAATTCAGGTTTTTCTTATTGTTCAGCTTCTGACTGTTGGAGTGGGCACATCTCCCACTCGTACTTCTATCCCACCATATATCCCCACCAGTGCAAGAAGCTCTTAGCCTCTACTCTTTCCACTGGGCCACTGCTGAGAAACTTCAGTGGTCTGATGGTTAGAAACCTTCCTCCAATTTCCAGACACAAACTTATTTATAACCACTTCACACTCTTTTCTTCTTGTGCCAATGTTGTTTCAAATAACTCTTCTTCCTTCAGGTGTTTCCCTGAAACATTTTGTCCAGGTGAGTAGATGTGTGGGCATGTGTGTATGTGCACACACACCATGAAAACACTGATTCATTTCTATAGAGACTGTCAACCTTCTTTTCTCTGCACTAAACAAGCTGATGACTGTCGGCCTATTTAGACCTTTTGGTCCTGTCTTGAAGTTGATGAAAAATTCTGTGTAGGGGAAAACTGTGTTTGGGTGACTCAGTGCCTTAGAAAGCCCTTGTTAAGGCATGTAGCAATTTCACAGTGCCAAGCAGGACAATTTGGACAACTTTAAAGGAGTGCCAGCAGAGTCACTCTGGAATTACTACAGTTACTCAAATGCCTTGTTTTACCTGGGTCAAGGTGGGAAATCCTGGTCGTGTTATTCATTGCCATCTAGAACCAATTTTTCCAGCCAAGAAAAACAAGGTTTCAATGTCAACAAGCCCCCACTCCCCATATTTTTTTTTTTTTCTTTTTGCTCACTGAACAGAGGATAAAGGCAAACGTGTTATTGCAGTCAAGGCTATCTTCGGAGGTGACCGCTAAGGTCAAAACTAGGGTTTGTTTGGGGGCAGCAGGTAGATGGAGGGGTCATGGGCCTGGGAAGGGATGCACCAACCTTAAAGTGGAGTTGCTGGAAGATAGAATAGAGAGCTGAAAGGAATCCTTGGGAACAGGCCAGTTTAATTAGAATTCTAGTGAGACTAGGAAAATATGAATTTACATGTTGTTCCTTAAGCATTAGGACTTAGGGAATATTTCTTGGGCTTCCTGTGGCTCCCTTCCATGTGGATTGTCTCATGTTGAATAACTATGCTGAACTCACACTGTGACCTTTCCCACTAATTTAGTCTCTGTCCTGCATCCCACTGCTAATTTTCCTGAATATTTTAAAACATAATACTGTGATGCCTTTCCCCTTCCATCATGCTGCACTGAAATCAGCCAATAGTCTCACTAATTATTAAATGGGGGGTAAGTCTGACAGGCAAATAAACAACTACAGCACAGCTGCATAATCCTCATTTCCTCAGGAAATGAAGCAAAATATTACAAACAATGTCCATGTATTATAGCTATCTAACATTTTAGTAAGAAGGATGTAGATATTCCCTCAGTGAGACCTTACTTGGCTTTTAGGCTGGCCTTTTTGCCTTTCTTTCACCTCCTCTGAAGATTAAGAGCTTCATTGCAGCTGGAGACGGGACACATAAGCTGCCTGAAAGTGTCCAGCTTTACCAAACCAAGTCTGAGGTTCATATACACCTGGTTAAACTAACTGCCAGGTGCTGTGTCTGGAAGGAATTTCTTGCCTGCCTTTGCAGAGTGGAGGATTTCCCCATTCCTGGCCTCATCTATGTGTTATAAATTAGGGAATTCCATGATGTCGCCAGGGCTCAACACATCTTTGCTGTTCCCCTGTGGCATGACATTGCTCCAGAGACTTGAAGAAACTCCAACACTGAAGTTCTGGTATTTTTTGATACATATTGGTATGGACTTTATGGACACACTGGGTATTGTAAGATCACCTGTAGCAGGAAGAAGAGAGATTTGGTGACTCAGATGGTCCCTTCAAGGAGCAAGTTCATATAAGTTTTGCTGGGGGATTTATAGTGGTGTCCATGGCTTGTCTCTTCACTCTTTAAACTGAATGATGACAAAACGTGGGCTCACTCTTCTTCAGCAAGTGCCAAGGACCTTCCTCAGCTGGTTATTTAAATCAGATGACTCTGACTTTTGGAGAGAAGAGATTTTAGCTGTGTAAATTTATTGTGAGGATTAAAATAATGATACTTTTAAAACCTAGTTAATTCTAATTTTTTTCCTCGTTAAATCAGCTCCATGTATTTTGAGATGTATTTGGTTGTATATTACAATTTATTAATATTCTTGTTAATGATTTAAATTACAGCTACGTTCAAAAAGTTTGAGATGCATTATGTAAATAGGGGCAGATCCTGCATTAAAGGCCTTATTCTGAAATAAAGGAGGTGGAGAGGAAAAGAGCACAGCATATAAACATCTTGTTGAGAAATAAATAGCATATATATATAAAAATATAAAATAGCATATATATATACCTATAAATATATAAATAGCATATATATATATAAAATGTATAGAGAAGTATGCTATTAATACAGCTGGTCACTTATTGTTGGTTACCTGTTTTATAGGGACTGCCACGATGTTGTCCTTGGCAAGCTACAGACAATTCATTTTCTGAGCAAAGTTATAATCTACCTATTTTAGCACAAATGTGACATTCAAACATCTCAGAAAGATATCTAAAACATTTTATGGTAACATTTCACCATTCCAGTCTGTAGAAGCTGGAAAACAAAATTTTATCACTAAATACAAAATTCATCAGATTTGCTGAAAGGTCAGAATAGAGTTTTCCAGCATTAGAAGATGGGCAGCCAGTAAATATAGTGACTTGTTGAGCATACATAACTTTGAAATTAAATCAGTCTGGGTGAGGGAGCTAATATCTTATTTGGGATACCCAGACCACATGTCTACCCTGAATGATAATGTATCAGTCAGTGTGCACTCATAGCCTCTTCTTTTCTCCTAAGGGGTGTAATACACACTGTAACTGTCCATGTAGCATCCTTAAATAGAGGAGAGACGATTCAACTCCTCTGCTTTAGTCATCAAACTTTAAACTTGACTTTTCCCAATTCAGACATGAACCAAGGTGCATATGGTGGCAGCATAGTCATCTGTTCTAGCTAATAGACACACAAATGGTTCGGTGTTTGGAGGAAAGGGGGACACAGGTACCTCAGGTAAGAAACTAAAGTTTGGTGGGATGCAGATGGGATCTGTAAGACCCTCCAGTGCTAGTGGAGAGAAATTCACTCCTACAGAGGTTACTTTGGGAGTGTAGCCTAAATTAAATACTCTGGAACATTTTCTGGAAGACCCTTACCTCTCCAGAGGCTGTAGGTGGATTCTAAGGAGCTCAGCCTATTCACCTGGCCACACAAGTTTAGAGGTCACCAGATAGGAGAGGATGTAAACTGGAGTGTGTCCAGAGTCAAAAGGCCAGTCATAGCTGGGTTCCATGACAGCCATGATCCTCTCCTATGGTATGCATATGTTACAGACAGCAGATTAATGCAAAGATGTCCTAGTGGAGTCAACTGGACACTTACTAAGGAGAAACTGGAGAAATGAATAGCCTCCCCGTAGAGAAAATTGCTCTCCATTCAGGGGGAGGCCAGTAAAAAGAGTACTTTCACCTCATTTATAAGCTCTAACAAGCATCATTAGTGTCAGAGTAAGTAAGATTAAGAAATTGTAAAGGAGTCCAAATAAAAGATAAGTGCCTTCAATCTTTAAATTCATCCATAGGTTATATCTCAGCTTTTTTCTTCAGGTCTCATATTTTTAAAAGATTGACCACTTTTTTTCCATGCCTTTTAATCATTTGGACTAATAAAATTTTTTCTCTTTCTAAAAACCATAGTTTTCATGTATACTGAGACCATCACAGCCACAACATTACTAATGTATTTGTATAACTCCTCTGCTCACAGAACTGTGGAGTTTTGATCCTTCAAAAAAGCTCTTTCTAACCTCCAGATTTGTAATCCCTTTGATGACAGAAGAAGGACTGGCAAGAGTGAAAGCCCACATGCTTGTAGAGGCAGAACAAGCCTTTGTCACTGTACACACCTCTTTCATTACACAAGTAAATGGTACGGGATATAGAGATACATAAATCATCAGTACAGCTTAAATATATGTAGGTGTAGAAGCATGCTTTAACAATGAGTTGGAAGGTATCAGCAAATTCAAGTGATTTAACAATACTCATTCCCAGTTCACTGGAGCTTCCTGAACTAATCAGTAGAAAATAAGTAATTCCTGGGATACACCAGAAGGCTGTGCTGCCATCCAGTGAGATCTGGACAGACTGGAGAGCTGGGCAAAGGCAAACCTAATGAAGTTCAACAAGGGTAAGTGTAGAGCCCTAAACCTGGGGAGGAACACCACCATGTACCAGTACAGGTTAGGGGTAGACCTGCTCGAAAGCAGCTCCATGGAGAGGGACCTTGGCGTCCTCCTGGACAGTAAGTTCTCCATGGAACAGCAATGTACCCTTGTGGCCAGGAAGGCCAATGGTGTCCTGGGGTGCATAAAGAAGAGCATGGCCAGCAGGTCAAGGGAGGTTCTCCTCCCCCTCTACTCTGCACTAATGAGACCACATTTGGAGTACTGTGTTCAGTTCTGGGCTCCCCAGTTCAAGAGGCACAGGGAAATACTAGAGAGAGTCCAACAGAGAGCTACAAAGATGATGAATGGACTGGAACATCTCTCTCATGAAGAAAAGCTGAGACCCTTGGGGCTGTTTAGCCTGGAAAAGAGAAGACTGAGAGGGGATCTTGTTAATCTTTACAAATATCTGAAAAGTGGGTGTCAAGCAGAAGTGGCCAATCTCTTTTCAGTTGTGTCCTGTGATAGGATAAGAGGTAAAGGTAGCAAGCTGAAACACAGGAAGTTTCATCTCAACATGAGGAAAAGCTTCATCACCGTGGGAGGGACAGAGCCTGTAACAGGCTGCCCAGATAGGTTCTGGAGTCTCCTTCTCTGGAGACTTTCAAGACTCACCTGGATCTGTTCCTGTGTGGCCTGCCCTGGGTGTTCCTGCATTGGCAGGGAGATCTGACTCGATCTCCAGAGGTCCCTTCCAACCCCTACCATTCTATGATTCTATGCTACATCATTCAGCACAGACATGAAGCAAAAGTTAAGATACAGATCTGGACATAACTTACTACAAAGACCCAGGGTTCTGGCAAGATTGAACCTGTTTTGAAATTTGAAGACAAAACATAAACTTCTCAAATTTGGAAGTTTCATGTATGATGATTTGTATCTACATAGAAAAAGACAGTAGGGTGAATTTGAGGTTAGGTTTGCCTCTTTTTTTTTTCTTTTTTTAATATATATTCAGATTGCAGTGCTATTAGCAAAGTTTTGATTTTTCTTGATAATTTTTGAGACACCTAGAGATACAGTCTGGTTCAGAGTTCTTAACACTTCATAAACCAGCAAGAAAAGATGAAAAGACTGTGCCAGTCCTCAAACTCAAGACAAGCCAATGCCTGGGAGATGGAGGAGACATGCTACAGTGGTGTCCAGGCATGAAATTAACCATCCTGTGTAGCAAGTCTATGGTGGAACACCTCTGGCTGGACACACAACAGCCTACTCCACCCTGCAGTCATGTGCTCTTTGAAACTTCACTATCTGAGCAACCTTGCTGGCCTTTCCTTCTCACAGTCTACCTGCTACCTCTTCAGAGTGATGGGACCTCAGCTTCACCTAACCCAGGAAAAAAACAGACAAAACCAACACATTCTAGCCAATGTAACTGCTACCATAACTAAACAAATGGGAACCAAAGCAAAGACAGGCTGAAGGTGAGATCCAAAGATCAAGTTCATTTTCAGTGTGGAATGATTCTGCATTTTGGCTTCTCCATTGTTCCATTTGTTTAAGTGTTTTTATCGGGTAGCTTCTCACTCTAATTATTTGGTGGAAACACAGGAAAGCTGGAAAAAATGTAATGTTCTACGATGTGCAGTCACTCCATAACCACCTCTTCTGAGATGCCGGAAAATTGTGACCTCATGACAAACTTTGTCAGATATTCAGTCAGCCAGGAGCCAGTAATAGTAGTGGTATCTAAACCACTGAAAAAAAAAGAACAAGACAGTGAGAACTACTATTGCTTGAGAACTCAAATTAAGCCAATTCATAAACCTAGACATTCTTATTAAACTGCCTAAACTAACACATCTTGCTATTTCTAGCATTCCAGTACAGTATATATATCCTAAACCACAAGGCATAAAGGATGGGGTTTCTAACCTCATTGGCAGCATGTTTTTTATAACACCATACAGTTCATAAAAAGCTTGGCGTGCATTTCTGGATTCATTTATATCCATTAGAGAAGACCAGATGAGCTTGACAGTTTTATTTTCACTTGAAGATCTCTCAGTACTGGAGGCTGTCCTCAAGGCATTAGACCCCAGAAACAACAGAAATATTGCTCAGAAACAGGAATCAGAAGGTCCATTGACCATAATGGGAAATAATGGTGTAAAATAGCACGGAATTTGCATGAAAGAATGTGCGAACTAAAGTTACAACTTATCTGTTGGCCCAAGGAGCTTAAAGTGTAATGCTCCCACACAATTTCAGTGACCTTTGGATTAAGCTTTGAAAATAAGGGTCCTGCTTGTCTTCTCAAGATCTCCAGCACAATTTCTTCAAACCACAGAGTCAGTCTTGGTTTACACCCATGAAGTTGAGCATCAAATTCTCTTTGTTCTTTTCCTTCTGACTGCACCCCCTTCATATATGGCTCCACAGAGAAACTGCATTAAGTGGCGGATCACTTGTGCTTTTGTTGCTCTGATCCGTAATTTAATTCTGAGGCATTCAGAAATCTCTGAAGTACCTCTTGGTATGCTGGGATAGAGAGAAGAATGCAAAATCAACTTTATTAGTTACTGCAGTTTCCACAGGAAGAGAGTACTATGTTTGTGGGAAGAATAAAACCAGTTTCTAAAAGGATGCATTAGCAAAGCGGTTTTAAAGACATTTTTTAACAGACAAGATCTTGATGCTATGCTTTCATTGGGTCATGCCTTGTATTACTACAGGCATCCCCATTGACTCCAGTGGGAGTATGCAGAGTACAGTCTCTTCAATGTAAATGTCAGAATTTGGTAACTTAGGTTTAGTCTGTGTTTGTTAGGTTTGTTATTAAAATCAAGAAGACTTTTCATGCTAGACTGGAAACCTTATTAGACATGGAGTTGAACTTTCGTCTCTAATTTTAGAGTCTTCTGTTCTCCATTCTCATTCCAAGATAACAGTGTCAAGTAAATGGATTTTACATGACAGAGCTGCTGATCAACAGCCCTTCATTCAGGTTAGAAACAGAAAATAAGTCATATTCTGAGCTGATTATAAAGGCATCATTGAGAAGTAGTCAATGGAGATATAAGAATTTAGAGCCACTGCAATTCTGGCCCAATGACTGTAATTTTCTAAGGGTATGTGATTTCTTGTGATAAAATGACTATGAGAGTTCTATTGACTTCAGTGGTGTCTGGATTCTGCCTTCTCTCTTTAAAAAATGCACTTTTCAGATGGACTTTAATACGTTGGGTATTATAAGACTTCTGCAATTGTAAGGAAATTCCCAAGCTCATATAATCCATTACCAGGAAAGGATCAGTCTTGCATAAAATAGGACTCATTATAGGAATCATTAATCTTCCTAAGTTTTTGGCCACTCTTAAAGTTTTCATCAATTTGTGGGTTTCAGTCTGACTTTCCCAAAGCATCATATGTATTTAACCTATATGCACTATCTGGATAATTTTGCTATTGATCTCCCAGAGGTTTTCTTCTATAGTCCTCCCACAAAGCCACAGGAAAGTTCAAATCCCTATTTCACCTTTGATGACAATACATTGATAAGCAGACAAATCAGGTACTAAGAACTTTGTAGCAATGAGTTAATAAAAAAACAAACGAAAACAAAAAAGGACCAGAGAAACTCACTTCAGAATGACTGCACAGGCTACAGTGACTATCATGATGTGTACAAAGTTCATGGCAGGTCCAAGAGTCTTAGGGGACATGAAAGGAAAGCAGGCACTCAGCCTACCTTAGTGCTTTTATGAATCCTATCCACATCTATATGCACCTGGATATTTTAAAAGAACTGTCTACCAGGAAGAGATATTTGACTTCAGTGGGCAGGGGATTACAAGAAAGAGGTAAACCTTTTCTTTTTTTTTCACTCCTGGTCTTTCATTCTGGTCTTTTATTAAGTTTTTGTACCCCAAAAAGCTAAGTCACCACAGGCCCTTCTGAGCTGAAGCGGCTGAAAATTATAGATACTCTAAAAAAAACCATCTTGAGGCATTCAGAGACAAAACTAACCTGGGAGGTAAGACCTGAGACTATAGCAGCAAAACTGATATAGAGCCAGCATCTCTGTTAGTGCAGAATTGGGGCAGTCTTACCAACCTACAGGGAGCCCCATGACTGTCAATAGCTCAGGTCTAGCCAGGGCATACTTGACAGGGAAGATCCAGCCTACACCTTACTGGCAGTGATAGACACTTCAGAAGATTAACATCAAAGGCACATCTTGACATAGTTTTCCTTTGAATTAAGAACCCTAAAATATTATGCAAGCCAAAGGCCTCCTTTGGATCTGTCTTATATCGATATAAATGAAAACTACCCTGATGGCAGATCAGAATCAAACCCTTTCTGTAAACAACATTCTTGAAAGTCAGCCTTCTCTTGGGCAGAATTGAATCAGCGTGTTTGTTTGGCTTTAACCCTTCTGTCATAAGCAATAAACTTATTGAAGTGGGAATTGAGAGTATGCACCCAGTAATGACCTCATGTTTGATGCTCTAGGGTTGACTAACCTGAAGTTTAAAACTTCTCAGGACAGGAATGGCCTCTTAGAGGAGGTGGGGAATTGCAGATAGCACAAACACCATATAACAAGGGGATGTCAGCACTAGGGTCTTTCCCCAATTTTAGTGCAGATGACCTTGCTATAAAGGTAATCAGGCAGTTAGATTTGCAAATCCCTAGGCATTTTCTCACAGAGTTGTAGACCCCAGTATCAAAAACTTATTCCTCCTGACAATATATGTTCATTTTCACAGACCTTTTGACAACAGCTCACAAGTCCAGAAGGTTGTATTAACTGGTAGTTTGGAAACTCTTTGGTTAAATCACCAGCCTGTACCACAGCTGAGGCTTCTAAGTACTGCTGTGATGAAGAACAGATAAATAACTGGTATGGGGAAAGGAGAAGAACCATTGCTAATGAAGTGACATGGCTTCTATTGAGCTTTCAATCATTGGCTTTCATTTACCTCCATTGTTTCAGCATGCTGACACTTTAAAAGCCATTTGGGGACAGGGACAGTCTTTTATTAGGTTTTCTCAATAAATAACTGCAAAATAAAAAAGGTGGGGAGGAGACAACAGAAATAGGTATCACCTTTTTTCCTCTATCTGCACTTATTTCACTCTACATAAGCCTTAAATTGCTCAGTACAAAACTCTTCCCATTAGATGTCCTGGGACATCAAAATGTCTCATTTTAATTAATTGGCATTTCTCTGCTAAGGTAGAAAAAAAGCAAGAGTACACATGTATGTGTAGGGGATTTGAAAACAAAATGAATAATTTGAGGTAACTGTGGAGCAAAATTTAAAATAAATAAATAAATAAATAGATCTTTACCTGGTTTTGCTTTCAAGGCAGGAGCATTGCCAAGGAGAGCAAGTTTGCTCGTAGTTCTGTGGGGGGTGTTCCTGGATTTTGCACTACAGAAACACAGCAAACAGAAAGCATCAAGCGAAACAGGCTCCCACCCTAGGCCCACATTCCTCTTCCCCAGTAAAACCTTCAATTTAAATGCCCCTATCTTGAAAACACAGAGCTTATTTTGAGGTCCTCACTGGAGAGCTCAGATCTCCCTTTGCCTTCTCCCCAAAAGGATTGCTTTAAATAAATAATGATGTGCTGTAAATAAATCCAGGATTGTTTTCCCTGGAAAGATTTCTGAGGAGCCTGGGCAAGAGCAGAATGAATGTGGAGGAGTGTTTCAAACCAGAAGGAAAAGATATGCAGAGTTTTAGCTAACTTGTACCACTAAATCAAAGGGACAGATCTAAAAGGCCCAGGAGGAACATTGCGCACAACAGCAAAACCTCTCCTTTTAGGTGTTATTCCCACCAGTTGCTCCATTAGCCTCCCCTCCCAACGCCTGAGTACGCCCTGCTGTATGAGGATATACTCGGAGCTGTTGGGGCTTGTGTTTGCTTAATAACATCGATTGGTTTTAATTATCTGGCTGCAGTTAGGCAGCTCTGCCTTAGTGTCAGACAGTCCCCAGAGACATAGGGCTGACGCCTCACAGCCCAGTCAGCTGAAGACACATTCCCCCAGTGCTGGTGGCAATGACACAGCTACCAGAGGAACTAATACCAAACAGCATCTGAAACCAATAAAACAAATGAAAACTGCGGGGAAGCATGAGCTGCAGGAGTCCGGGTGGGAGCAGCCAACATATTTGGTGATATGGAGAGAATTCATTAGCAGCCATTTTTATCCTGAAAGACATCCTGGTCTTGGAGATAAGGTTCCTGTTGAGATATTTCCTTGTCATTTGTAGCTTTTGATCTTTAATTTTCATCTTCATTTCTATTCAGTTGCTCTCAGACACCAGATTGCTCCCTTCCCCCTCTTACCAATGACTATGCAGTAGTTTTTACTGCTACAATGAACACTCACAGCCACTCCACATATCTCCATTCCTGTAGCAAAAGGATGTATATTTTCCTCCTGATGATGCACAGACAGTTCTCAACACAGGTTGGCAGGACAGAGACTCGAAATACACCATAGAAATGTCCATTGTATGAGGGCAGCAGGACTGGTAGACTGGTGCCCATTCCCATAGTAAAATGGCCTGAAAAGCAGGCCCTGGACACTTGTGATTTGACTGAGAGCACCCCACAAGCCCTCCTTAGATTCACAGGAGAATTGAAAATGGAAAATACTTAGTACAATAAGACACACAGGCTTCTGAAATGCAAGGGCATCAGAGCCTACAGCCCATTATTTCCAAAAAGTCCACCAAGCAATGTCAGGCAGAAGAAGCAATGGCAACAAAAAATCTGGAAAATCCCTGAAAATTCACATCTTGTGAGTGCAGATAAGATTGCAGAAAGCTATTGTTTGGATTTAGACCCAAATTAGCTCTGAATACTTTAGTAGCTCAAGTAAGAGAATGAACACAGGCTCACCTTACTTGTCTGAACACAAAACTCCTTCAGATGGTTTGCCCTATTTAATGGCCAGGGAGGCATATCTGACACTGTGAAGAGTATAAATGCATCCCTCTTCAGCTTTTTGCAAGTTCCACAAGTCCACCATTACCTTGAACTAGAGGCCATCTTCATTTCTGTTGTTAGGAAAAGTACTGATCTCTGACTTCAGAAAAGTGGCTTCTTCAGCCCGTTTACCTCAAGCTCTCCCAGTGGAAAAGAGGTGTTCAGGTGTCCTATTTTTCCTTCCTATTTGCTGCTCAGGTAGGCAACCATCCTGAGCACGCTGGTCTCCCTGATGTTTGGCCAAGGATGTCAAAGGTAGATATCCCTTCTGCTGTGCCACTGTCATTTTGATGCATTGAGCCTCAGCCAGGACAGTAATGGACTTGATGAGCCTAACCCTGGAGATACTCAAAGGGAATTTGTATTCAAGGGAGTCTGAAGCCTTGGGAAGGATACCAAACCCCTCTCTACGGAGCAGGATTTAACAGACTGAAAATCTTCCATACACTTCAAGGTTTTCTGCTTCATTCCCAGGGATGCTTTGCAAGCATGTCAACCCTAATTAAATCATTCAAAATAATTACATTGGTTTTGAAAACTATTTGTCAAATATATACATATATATACAATTTGCAACTTGCATGATCACAATAATACATCAAGTTCCTGACAGTCATTGAGTCCCGCATCTCATTGCCTTCAGTATAAATTGTTTTATTCTGTTCAATTGGGTTATAAAACCTTGGCCACCTAGTGAATCTGGTAGTGGCTATAAATCTCTGCAGCTGGGAAACTGGAAGGCAGCCCTGCCTACCTTACAATGAGAAGAAACCCTGCTTCCCATTCCAATTCAGCAGTGCCTGCAGAGTATAAAGACCTTCCTGAGCAAAACCCTTCAAAAAATTGCAATAAAGAACCAAGGGGAGCCCGAGGAAGAACACATAATTATAGATGTTATTTGGAGGGCTCTGCTGTATTTTGAAGGACATTTTGAAAGCCACAGCAGTGATGGGACAGGATTTTTCTCTGTGAGAGTTTGCAGGCATCCTGCTGCAAGGTATATTGACAGGACACATACAGCAACACCATACCACTGCCAACCTATATCACTTTGTTGTACCCACTGCTTGTATGGCCCTTAGAAACCCAGTGAGCTACAGTGAATGTTGCTGAACATCCATTCCCAAGGCTATTGAATTAGGTCTTTTTTTTTTTTTTCTTTTTTTTTTCTTTTTTTTTTTTTTTTTTGTGAATGGCCAAAGAATAAAACAATCCTGACGGAAGAAAACCAGCCAATTCCTGGCTTCTGTGTTAGGGCTGAATAAAGAGGATCAACTCACACAGTAGACAGAAAGGATACAACATACTTGTGATAAACTTGTTGTCTTTTATGCCATTTTCTATTAACTTCCATACTTTCTGTTTGTCTTCCTTCAAAAAATTATTATAAAGCCTTGAGACTATCTTTGAGACCAAACTAATGGCTTGGTAGTTGCCCAGAAGATCTTGTCCTCTGCCTGATTTTCTTATTTAACCATGGAGCCCAAATCCTCTTTTCCAGTTACATGAGCTACCCATGACTGAATGAATGCATCACTGCTATTGTACTAGCTAATTCACATTCTTCTTCTTCCAGAATTTGGGGACAGAGACTCAAAGTCTCAAAGTCGCCCTTCCTCCTATGTGGTCGTTCCCATTTCTATAGCCTCATCCTCATTTGCTTTCACTTACAAATTCACCCATGTCCTTAATAAAAATGAAGGTGGTGCTGTCATGAGCAGCTGAGCCTAACAGCTAACACTGCACAGGCTGCAAGGGGAAGAACCTGCCTCTCTCCTCTCTCATCTCCTCATGTTCCTAATTATTGCTGGTATCAACCTGGGTACTTGTGGAGCAGTTTCCTGAGATAATTCAACTTGCTAAAATGGCAGAAAAACTGTCCATGTGCTTTGCTAGGGTAGGCTACTGATGGGTTAAGGACAAGACATGGAGTGAGGCCTCCTGACTGAGAAGGGGAGATGGGAAAGCATAACAAAGCTTCTGCTTGCTGGCAGAGATAAGTAATCTCTTAAGCCTTCTTGCCCCATCTCACTGAACTGCACCCTGAGGCAAAGCATTTGTTCAGTTTTGGTGCCATATTTTTAATCCCTTTGCTCTCATTGAGTTGTTCTCTCCTATTCCTCTAGCTGAAAAACTTTCTGGTTTTGATTTTAATTTCCTCTGCAAGGTTTAACTCAGCTTGTCAGCTGACAGTTCTCACAAACCCTTTATGCTTTCTGACTTCTAAGATGTGGCTTCTTTTGCTGGTCAGGGCTGTTTTTCAGCCCTTGTAACCTTTCACTCTGCCTGCGCCAAATATCCTGTTTGAAGTGAATCTTGCACTTCGTTTAGTCTGGAGCTTTCTTCTACAATATTGGTCCCTAGCCTGAGCAGGGTACAGAACAAAGGGGTTTTTACCACTCTTGCCTGAAAAGTATTGTGCACATCTCCACACAAGAGTCCTGGATCTCTTCAGCCCCACTGGTTTTACATCTCATTCCTCTAATTCATTTAAATTTGCCCCATTGAACCTCAGTCAGAGATCCTTTTTTTAATACCTTAACTTCATTTACATGAATTCATCTCATGACTACAGAGCCAAAGTAATTCTTTTCTCTAGAGATCTCACTATCTAAAAAAATTAAATCTAAAATCTCATCATCTTGTATTTGTTCTGGAACTTATTAGTGAACGGGTCATCCCACACTCAGGAATGCATGGGCCTTTCTTGGTAGCATTTATTTTCCAGTACATATGTCCAGAATTAATTCTTCCCGTAATGATACAATTCTCACTTGTATATATAATGTTCTCTATCTCTATATGTATATGTATACACACATTATATGTACATACACACACACATATACATATGTATATAAGAAAGAAATCTTTAGCCTACAGTCCAGCCTGGGAACCTATAACAGATTGCCAGTACAACTCAGCTTTAATGTCTTTAGCCAGCTTACTCTTTCTCGCTTTGACGCAAATGTGTTTTGCTCTGCCCATGCAGCCAGTTCTTATTTCTTGGTAGTCTCTCCTACTGTTACCACACAACACTACTTCTCCCTCTAATCTTTTTTTCTGTCTCTCCTCACCAACATCTATGTCTCATCTCCTGTGTTCCATATACGATGATATTCTACCATATTTCCACTATCCTTATAATATCTTGTCTTATATCCTGCATTGGTAGTCCAAGTTCCTCCATTTTATTGCTAATGCCTATTTAATCACTAGACAAATGTCAATATATTTTTTCCACCTGCATTAGACAAAATCTACTTATTATCAAGTTGGCTATTTTATTACTGCTTACAGCAATAACTTTTCCTTTCTGCAGAATCCATTCTACTGTCTCAAATCCCAGCACACACCGTTTTTCCCTTATACACTGAATCTCCTCTTCCTCTGTGCTGAACCCAGGAGTAAGGATCACACATGACTCCCAAACTCACTCCCTCATTTCTCATTTTCAATTTCTCATTTTCAGTTTCTCATGAGAGCTTCACAGATGCTAGTTGTAATCCTACAATATGTCTCTCTTCACTGAGGTGAAATCAGTTCAATGAATCTTTTTCATTAGTAATTCACCATAAACAGCTGCATCAAAACCATTGTTCCTGATGAATATTTGAGGTACTTGCTGGCCTCCATATAATGACTTCACCTACCTTTACCAAAGGCTGAAAGACTCATCCAAGAGTAATTTCTTTGAATGTCTCTCCCAAGTGGGCATAATTATCCTTGATTCCCCTCACATCCTCTGGGGACTTGCTTTAGCTTCCCAAACCACGTTGAACTCCCCACTCTCTTCTGGACCCTTCTCAATATGTCAGTCTGTTCTTCTTGTCAAGGACTGTCCTGTCTCCTGTCTTTCTGGAACTGTATGAATCCACAGTGCTCTTTCTCATGGATGAGTGCATACTAATCTCTCCATTCTCCCATGATTTTTAATCTCTTGCCTCTTTGTAGACCCTTTGGTCCCTGTATAGCTCAATTTGTTCTTCTTTTCTTGTTGAACTACTTGTTCTTCCATTTTCTGATGGTTTTTTCTCCCTTTTGTGCAATGCAGTGGATCTCTTCCTTGGCCCTGTTGCTCCTCTGATAGGCTTTTACTCTACCTTACTACTTGTATTAATTTCAACAAGTCACTCCAATTAACCAGTAGTTTACCATTCAAGGTGCCTTGTCCAGCAGATGTCTGAAAGACCTGAGCTGTCCATGGATCTCCTGCAAGCCTTCAGTTTCCCTGCTGTACTCCACTGTTGTCTCCAATGACACCCCTAGATTTTCTACCTCCTCTTCTTTGAGGAAGACAAGTGCCATGCATAGCGTCCCGATATTTCTAAAATAAGATATATCGGTGTCTTCTGCATTCACTCATCTCACCATGTCTTTGGGTCACTTCTATTTCTGCTACATTGACCCATTATTAAAGAAAAATGGACAGACTTGTTGAGCTTTCTATTAAACCCCCATGTTTATGGATCCTATCAAATTACAAAACTAGTGCAGGGCACAGTAACATCAACTGGCATTTTGCATTTAATATGATGTCTCTCCTCCTGAGCTGATGTAATAAGTGTGATAGATCATATCCCTTTACCTAGATCTGACAAAAAAATATAGCTCAGGATCTACTAAGGGTTGGCCAACAGTTCCTGCATGAATAACCAACCTTGTCCTACATTATGTGTGTGGACAACGAGCATGAGGAGCCTTAGTTCCTCCAATGTGTCTGCCATATGAGGATAAATGGTGAAGGTCAGGTTCACCTCTCCCTCTGCTCTGCCCTACTGAGACCACATCCGGGGTACTGTCTCCAGTTCTGGGCTCCTCAGTTCAAGATAGACAGAAGCTACAAAGATGATTAAGGAACTGGAACATCTCTCTCATGAGTAAAGGCTGGGACTGTTGAGCCTGGAAAAGAGAAGACTGAGAAGGGATCTTTTTAATGTTTACAAATATCTGAAGGGTGGGTGTTGAGTAGAAGGGGCCAGACTCTTCTCTTTTTTCACAGACTCTTGTCCTGTGATAGGACAAGAAATAATGGTCACAAGCTGGAACACATGAAGTTTCACCTCAACATGAGGAAAAACTTATTACCTGCCAGGGTGATGGAGCACTGGAACAGGCTGCCCAGAGATGTTGTAGAGTCTCCTTCTCCAGAGCCTTTCAAAACCTGTCTGGATCTGTTCCTCTGTGGCCTACCCTGAATGTTCCTGCTCTGGCAGGGGGGTTGGACTTGATCTCTGGAGGTCCCTTGCAACCCCTACCATTCTATGATTTCTTCCTTCTGGTAACTGAAGGAACCAGGGATCACACTGTGTCTTTTGGAATTATAATCTGGTTTCATCGATGTAGCTTGAGAGGCAAAGTGACATGCTGCTCATACCTTAGGGCCTGGGTTGGAACCACAGTTATGGTGTTACTAGAAAAGCTTCCTCTGAACAGCAGAGATCTGGCTTCTAGGTGGCCTAAACGTGGGTTTTGGTTTTGGTATCTGTAGGACAAGTTATTCTTCAGAGTTTCTAGTGTTTAATAAGGACTCTACCTACACTGTCTCTTCTGTTGTCACTGCTGTCTCTTTCTTCTCAAGCATATGTTTTCCAAAAACTTGTAGACACTTAATATCTCTGAGATCCTCAAAAAATTAGTTAAAATTGGCTATGTGGTGGAATAATTATTTAGGAAAACCAGCAAACACACACACGACACATACAAATCCCAACTATGTTACAAAACCAGGCAAAAAAAAAGTATTAATATGTATTCATCTTTAGCTAAGCACTGACAGCAGAGCAGTGTATTAACTTTGCCAGTCTTATTTTCACTTGAATGGTTTTCCTTTTATCCGCCGTGGTGTTTAAGGTCTTCCAAAAGAAATACAAATGATCATTGGAAATGAATAGCATGGGTGTTGGGAGAGTGCTGAAAATGGGTTTTCACTCTGCATTCAGTGAGAAAGTGAATCACTCCCACACAAAGCTAGAGCCTCGAATGCGAGGGAAGAGAATGAAAGCAGGATGTGATTCTCAGATGACATTTGGTGCTGTTTATCTAGTGGAACAGTGCATAGATGCGGTGTAGAGGAAACACAGCATCTGACTGCTGGGGAGCGATTTCATTCAATTTGAAGTGATCTATTAGCTCTCAGATCCTTTAAGAAAGTGGGGAGTAACATGAAAAGAGGCAGAAAAGGGGAAGAAAAAGTAGGAGACACAGGGCCAGTCTGAAGGCTCTGGGAAACTGGAGAGGCAGAAGTCTGGGTTTAACAGGCTGTTGTCTGTCTGTTGCGTGCCTCAGCTATGCTTCTAAAGATGATTTAATTCCTTTTTTAACTTTATATAGAAATCTCAATCTCCATGAAAGTAAAGTCCCAGAGCTGGAGATAAGTGATCCAGGAACTAACCAGAGTCTCTGTGGCCATATGGGGTTAAAATCTACCTCATTATTTCACTTAAAGTGAGGATGGGCTTAAAGTACAGTCAGCTGTGTGCAGTGGGTGTGTGCAAATTTAGCCGCTTTGAAAATGGAAAGTGAGTTTAAGTTCTGCAGAACAGATGCACTGGAAGTAATCATTTCCTTTCCTTGTATCCTTCCTCTGTCTAGCTTCTCTGGACAGAGGATTCATGCCCACACCTTGCTGGTGCCTCCAACACATACCAGCTGGCCAAGAAGGCCCTCCATGTAACTCACTCATCATTAATTTGGAGTCTCATACTATGAGTATGTAAATTCTGGTTGCTCTTGTATTCAAACTCCAGCTGATGCACATCAATGAAGCTTCATTGGTTTAATTTCTACCAGTTCAGCCAAGCCGTTCCAAGAGAAATTAAAAGCCTCACTTAGCTCATAATTTCTCAGAAACTACTCCCCATGTTCCTCCACTTTAGGAACATTGGAAGAGCAATGACTCAAAAGCAAAAGAAACCTGTCCTTGAAACTAGATCTTTCAGCAGCTGAAAAAATAGCACACAGAGCTGAAGAGTTGTAGAAGTCATATCTACCTATACTTGCGGATCTCCCTGTTCACCCTGCCCAAGGTCATAGAAATACCACTAACGGGACTTCTGAGATGGTGCTCAGTATGGAGACAGGGGAGAAAAATGCTGTCTTACTCAGGAAGAGAGTAACTCTCCAATATAGCCTTAGTGTGGTGCTACTGTCACTGATGTACTCTTCCAGGCAATGTGGCCCTGCCTAGAAATGAGGTACTACTGGCTTTTGGTACCT
Source organism: Megaceryle torquata (assembly GCA_024611175.1). Taxonomy (NCBI): domain Eukaryota; kingdom Metazoa; phylum Chordata; class Aves; order Coraciiformes; family Cerylidae; genus Megaceryle; species Megaceryle torquata. The sequence continues at coordinate 163,563 of JANIJG010016255.1, forward strand.
CTTCTCCAGGGAAGCAGTAAGTCATCATAGCATGAGTTTCTACAACATGTTTTGAAGGTGTGAACACTCCCTTAAAATGATGCTGAAGAGTACAGCAAAGTGGAAGAAGGTGCCATGCCCAAAACTTGCCATCTGCCCAGTGGGGAAGTCCAGAGGGAGACATATCTTTCATAAAACCCATATCTTTCTCACTGTCAGCTACAGGTGGGTCCATGTCCTCTGTTACTGCTACACTGAGTGGTCATTGGCTCTGCTTCATGGAGGGGAAATGTGTTTGAAAATCTGATTTTCTGATTTCAGTGCTATGCCACAGCTGAGCTATGGACTGGTTGAGACCCCACCGAAGTGTGGGGTTCTGGGCTTGGGCATACCCTGGCAGAGTGTCCCCAGTGCCACCCCACCTCACCCAGGCTGAATACACATCAGTGCACCCTCTCCAGATCTGAATTTACTCTAGTAAAGTAATGAGCTATCTATGCTGCCTGCTCCATCACAAAACCAAGTCCATCCTCACAGAAAACACCATACTTGCAGAGTCTAACTGCAGCATTCCTGCAACCCGTGTTTGAATTAAGCACTTCTTTTAATTTATAGATTTCAGACTTCAGCTGTCATTTGAGTTTCATAGAGCATAATTACTATTTTTTAAATTCTCCTTTTTTACTGGTGTGGTGAATAGTTATAGGCAGTTTGTCAAAGTTATATGCAGCATGTTTCCTGGACAGTGAGAAAAAATATCCAGCAGCCTACTTAAAAAAACAGTGATTTGAAATGACTGACAAAGGTGTTTCTGCTGGGTCAGAGTGAGAACAAGCACAAAAGCATATCACTTTTCCTCCTTTTTTTTTTCTGGTGGCTGTTTCTGGGTGGTGGCTCATTATCAATTGTAAATTACAGGGGGTGGAGAAAGGGACATGACTGACAAAGTTCAGAAACAGCATCTGCTGAAGAAAAACAAATGAGGTGGGGGGCAAAGCAGGAAAAAACAGATGAAACACTGTAATTGCTTGGCAACAAGTTGCTATTGTAATTTAGAAAATTGGAAGCATCCGTTCTCAAACAGTTCAAGCTTTATTTCGTTTCTTCTTTATTTTTGACTGCAGCTCTTGTTTTGGGATCAGCTGTGTCCTCCTGTAGGATTACTGGCTCTCCCTCACACGGAGCAGTAATGGACCCCTCGTGTTTGGTTATGGGCCATCGAAGAAAGCATTTTGCGATTGTTTCGCAGTGCAGTCATTTAACAAGATTAGAGATAATTTGCCCCTTGGAATGCAAAACTGTTTCTACAGGTGCTTAAGCTTCCTGGCTTTTGGATTAGAGGCCTCATTTTGTTTTGTGCCATTGCATTCAGCGAGGTCTCCAAGGACTGTAAATAAATGAACAGCTACCCTCTGCAGCTGTGAAACTAATTTTCCAGCCTGAGCTACGAGAGTTGCAGCTTACAAAGCTCAGTGGATGCAGATAAATAAGTGCATGCTAATGTATTAAACGTGCTGATTAACTAATACTGGCTGTGCCTGAATACAAGCCATTTGCAACAGGGAGACTCCAGAGAAACAAGACTGATCAGAGAGGCAGCAGGTTGCTGGATGCAAGCAGGGGGTGCAGGGTCATCAGAGCTGCTAGAGGTGGTAAAAGGAGAGATGGTCATTCTCCCTGATGCTGCCAGACTTCCTTCACACGTCCCTACCTTGTTCTCCCACAGGGAAATAAGTGAATGAGCCCCAAGTTTTGGCCACATCCAGGAGGACGGGAAGTCTAGTAGACATCCATTGAGATGGGGAACCTCAAGGATGTATGAATGCCATGGACTCCTTCCAAAGGAAAGGAGAGACAGTGCACACTCCATCAGGGACTCCTGTGCATTGCATTCAGCTCTGGTCTAGCCAAATAGATGTGGTTTCTGGAGCAATTCTTCAAGAAGGTTCACAGATTCCTGGATGGAATTGGATTGTGATTACTAGGGACTGGAGAAAGCCTCATTTATTTGACCTCCCTCATCCTTTTTTTCCTTTGCCCCTTCCTTTTCTTATAGTGTTTCCCTTCCTGCTTTGTGTGTAATTTCTTTATTTGAGCTGAGAGAGAAATCTGAATCATGATTTCAAAAGCTGTCTTCTTTTTCCAAAGTAGGTTTGTTTTTTGTTTTTTAATTCAGATATGGGATGAAAATGAGACCTTCTGAAATTCTCCACAAAATGGACTGATCTTTCTCTGCTCAACCATGTGGCAATTCTCAGTTTGGGGACAGCCTGAGCAAGTCTAACTGGGGCCAGAGATCCTTTCTTCTTCAGACACAGTTGCTGACACCTGACAGGCTGGCCTGGGTCTGGCTTGCTGGGAGGCTAAATTACATGCATCTGTAACTCCCAGACCTGGGAGGCCCAGGGTGCCAAGCACCCTGCCAAACTGAGGACACTGGGCTGAAACCTGTCTGGCAAGTGTAGTTCTATTGGGAGCATGCTCTGATGCTGACAAAGCCCACCAGAAACTCATCCCCTTCCATGGCACACTATAATCTGGTTGAATCAGCAGCTACTGGGACAATAGATATTTTGTCATGACCAGCCTAAATTTCTTACTGGTAGCAGTAAAAACCCTGCATGTGGTAGAGGATTTGCTTTCCATACCTCTCTGCTTGGTCACAGCACTAAGCACTGAATGAACAGATACCAGGGCTCCAGGAAGGTGGAAGATTCCCAAGGGGATGTCTGCAAGTGGAACATACAAAAAAAGTTCTCCCTTGTTTGATTTCAGACCTTGGTTGTACTCAGGTTGTTGATGACAAGACAGCAGGATCTGTTTCTACTGTAACTACTTGAAACTGTATGTGCTCAAACCTGATGCAAAGCATGGCTGAGTTAAGTTAAGGGTGTATGACCTCATATGTATGACTCACATAAAGGGTCTTCTTCTGCCTAGGTAACTCCTGTCTATCTCTTAAAATATTATGAACCGATATGAACAGTCACCTATTAAAAGGAACATAGTGTTTAAACAGTGGCAAATTAAAGGTGGAATCCTCCATTCTATCATTTCAGCAAAGCTTTTCTGACATAAAGTCGAAGAAACGAGTGACATACAGAAGAGATTTAGTGAGCATTCTTTCATTCCTGCACTGTTTAATTTCTCTCTAGATCTTGTGAATTTGTGGATGATAAGAGTTTGACAGGGAGAAAAGATGATCAGTGCTTTGCAGACCAATCCCAAGATTTAGAAGTTCATTTTTAAGATCTTGCTGTGCCAAAGGTCTTCTGGCTACTTTGAACAAAATGCTGAAACATTTCAGAGTATTCAGGTGCCTAGGGGACAGAGGACTTGAACTACCAGGGTCTGTGGGCTTACTACCAAAGCACTTCAAAAGTAAATTAGGTGAGATTTTATTTCACACAGATTTTTGTGGTCTTCAGATAGGTAAAAATGAAAAAGAAAGTTTTTCTCAGAGAAGCCAAAGTTATGTTCAGCTGCAAGGTGCCACCAAGAGGGAAGGCTCTATTCCAGCCTAACCCTTGCTGCTTGCTCACACCTGCCCCAAGCCATCTACTGGTGGTGAAGTTTTGGTAGGGTTAGTATTTTTGGGGTGTAGGGTGCAGTGAAGTCAAATGAGTACTGGCATCAGACAAGGGAAGCAACAAGATTTAACAAGTACAGGTGAACATGACCATCCCTTCTCATACCATGTAGTCCTATTAGCTCATTTGGAAAGTGGAAAAGCTCCTAAAACTCTCTGCCTTTAGGTTTTTCCCCTTTTTAAAAATAAGGTTAGCTTAGTCTTTCAAAATTATCTACCTTTTTAATGAATCTCAAACTCTTGTCAGATATTTTCCTTCTTTTTTTTTTTTTTTTTTTTAAATTTCTGGCTCAAAACATTATTCACCTCTACTCCAAGAGGCTTAAGAGCACAGACAGCTTCAGTTGATCAGAAATGCATTTTTGGCAAGCAAAATATTTGCACAGAAATTTTTGCCCAGCTACACTCATATTGAAAGTTTTTCTAAAAGTTCTTCTTCTAGTAAAATGACAAAATAGGATGTCCTTACCCAACACAGAGATTGCAAGAATAAAACATTAAGAAAAGAGACTCACAAAGTAGGAGCTAAAAAGGGAGGTGGTGTAATGAAATGATGAATGCCCTCATAAAGTTATAATAATGATAATAATAATAACAATGATGTCTTAGAACCTGACAATGTATCACATGAAAAGAGGAAATTCCAACCTAGTTCATTGGCTCCAGCAAGATGAAACCCTGGAAATACCAATGCACAGTTTGGTACCTGCCTTCTTACTGGTAAGCGAGAACAGATTTTGCAGAGGAAGCAATTCTACAAAAGTGACATTGAAGTTTCCTACAAATTTCATACAAGCAACACGAAAAACACAACAAAAAAAAAAAGTTAAAAAAAAAAAAAAAAAAAAAAAAAAAAAAAAAAAAAAAAAAGAAGAAAAAGCAAAGGTACTAAGAAACCTGTCCAGAAACTACAACTCAAATAACCAGTCCTACTAACTAGACAGCTACATGGAGAGCACATATACATCCAGAGCAAGGTGATGCCAGCAGGGATTGGTCTGGAATGGACCTTCCAGATGGCTGCATATATTGCTCACACTTCATGCAAATACTATTTGCGTGGGTTTAACTGTTTGTGTGCCGAAAATCCCAATCATCACACATATGACAGCTTATGAAAATCAAGAAGAAAAATATGATTGGCAGCCCACAAGTAAATATGCAAGTTTTATATGACACAGTGCTTGTGGCTGTCTGACTGTAGGCATCAGCAATCTCTAGTCCAAACAGAGCAAATAGGACTGCCAGACATTTTGTATTCTTTAGCCCCCAGTTCAGCACAGTGCAATGCTCAGGGGTGAAACTGTGCCTAGGGATCCCCCAGGGATGCACTGTGAGGGAAACCCATCCCAGACAGTCTCTGGGCACCCAGAGTATATCAGTAATGCCCAGTCACTATTCTGGAGATTTCTATTGAAATAACACCTAAATGTCCCTATCGAGGTTCAGTCCTACTTCATTAGGCTCTACAGGCTGCCACTGACCTTGACAGTTCCTGAAACACACATGACAAGCAGATGAAATGTAAGAAAGCAGAGAAGCAAGGGCATGGGAAATAAGAAAGGTTTGCCCCCAGAGGCATTGTGGTCTGCTGTTGGGAGCACACTGCAAGCACCATGACAGAGAGGGACTTTAAAGGCAAAGGCAAGGCTGCTCTCCTGGGCAGGGTATATACTTCAGATGGCTTGTCTCTCCAGCAGGAATTCTGCCTGTAATTCACTGGTGAATCTGACACTCTTACAAAAGTTTAATAGCAAATCTTTGACATGGTATTCTATTTGCCCTGCATCTGTCTTTAACGAAGACCTGTCCTCAGTGGAGACACCTCGGGGCCCTTCTCAATGATCACTTCCCAAGTAAAGTTGTAGGTGAAGGTATCTTGGCCAATCCTGGCTTCACTGCTCCTAAATTTAGGAATGCAACAAGGCGTGTCTTTTCCCTGGCCTCTCTGTCAGTGCTGGAAGGGGATTTATCCCCCACGGAGCACAGATGGGGTCGTCCCAGCCTGGATTTGGATTTCTCCCATTTCCTACTGCTTGCACAGGGTCCAAGGGAAGGCATTTCAGGCATATCTGTGGGGGACCAGACTCACTTGGGTAGCACTCACCATCTTCCCTGGAGCAACGGGCTTCCTTCCTCTGAGCATCATGACCAAGTGGTTTAGCGCAGGTTATTTTTCCTGGGAGTTACATGTAGCCCTCATTGCCCAGAAAGCCTGAAGAGCATAAGTGAGCATTGTTTCCCCTACATTGTTCCCTGGCTCTCCACTTTTCCCAACTCCTTCTTACCTCATCCTCCCCTTGCTGGCTAGAGAGCTATAAGCTGCTGATTAGCACTTCATTTGACAAACAGGAAGTTGGGAAGAAAAGCATCATTTTCAGAATTAGAGCCTTGGAATGAATTGAAGAAAGAAAGGGGGAAGAAGGAAAAAAAAGAAAGCGAGCCCTGCACACTTTCCTAATTGCTCGTTAGAACCAATGGCCTTTGTGGTTCCTTCCCCCTGTGTCTTCTTTATAAAAGCGTTTGCACAAGACATTGCTATTGTCTGCCAGACAGCCTCAGGGTAGGACAAAATGAACTAATTGATTTGCAGTTATGTCGTGGTGAATAGTGCTAAACATCCATCTGCAGATTCCTTGTGAGGAGTGATTAATAATTTGTACTCCTGGGCCTAGAAGCCTGAATACCCTTTTTTCATGTAAAACTGAAGCGTTTCATTCTCTCAGCATCACAGATATCTCGTCTACATTGTGGGTTACAAGGACGAGGTCAGGAGCGGCTTGCTAGCATTGCTGCATAGGCAAAATCCAGCATGGTGGTGGGATTAATGGGAATTTATAAAGCTGACACACGGTACTGTACAGCATGCCTGCTACAGCTATTCCAGCGCAGATGTTCCCGGTCCCTTGTCATTATTCCAGGGACACAGGATTTTGCATGTCTTTTCAAAGGGAGCTTTGAGAGACTTAAAATTTGTTTCAAACACAACCAAAACCTAGACTGAGACAGTTTGAGGAATTAGGACTTGGATTCAAATTTCTGAGGTTTTGTGAACACCATTTCTATAACCACCAGAGGGAAAACCCTAATGCCAAACACACGTGAACACTGAGAAGTTTAAAAGGTCAGTTCATAAAACTTTACTCAAATACCACCTACATGTTGAAAGATACATGCAAAACACCTTAAACTGTCGAAGAACTGGGGAGGCTGCAAGACCTCCCCACAGGAGTTCCTGCTTGTAGACCTGCTTTACCAGGACATTCCTCCTGCAAAAGTTGTACACTTACATGATTTAAATGGTGGAGCTGAGGCTGTAGGGACTGTAGCTCTGTCTGAGCTCGGTCAGCTGTGACTGCTTGTGATCTCCACTCCCAGCCATATCTCATGGTCTTTTGTGGCTGTGTCCCCAATTCCACCAGTCATTCTTGGTCCTTTCCACCTCAACCTGGAATGAAAACTTTGTAGCTGGTCTCTGAGCCATTTCCTGCTTCCTAATGAAATCTACTGACCTCCTGGGGGAAAAAAAACATCAACTCAGCCAACTCTTAATGAAGTCATCTGTTTTCTTGGTGTTACTGGTGCCCTCTACTTTCCCAGCTCATTAAAAAAAATTAACAACCTTTGGATACATTCAAAGATCCAGAGATGAGATCTACCTGGTCAGAGTAAACCATCTTCTGTGGAAAACCATTTTTCTTTCACTTGTGACCTATTTTTATGTCTTAATACATAACCTACATTCTATTCCATGCCTTGATCATCTTCTCTGCGTTCATCCACATTGATAAACAGATGTCTGTGAAGCCTTGCCTTGTCATTAGCTTGCTCCCTGTCTGGTTTGGACTGCTTCAACCAGATTCCTCTGAAATTAAAACAAGGTATAGTTCTGGGAATGGATCTCTATGGGCACTGATCTGATGCCTCAGATTCAGCTCCCTTTCTTCTTCACAGTCCTGCAAACCTAACTCAGCAGGCTTTGCAACTTTAAATGTTCCCTGCCACTTCGCTGTGTATTCACCACCAATCCTATGTATGTCCCATGCCATAAAACCCACCCTAGTGGGCTGCCCATGCCACTTGGTCTCAGGGTCAAGGACTGACTGGTGTTTTTGTAAGAAGTGTGGATACAGTTTATGTGCCTGAGACAGGCATAGTGTGCAAGATAGATTTGTTTGTCACATTTTGTGATTTGTGATTTTTCATTTGTGTCACATTTAAGTCTAGTATCCTTATTAGAAGGAAAGAAGACTTTCAAGGATTCTTTACAAACGCTTCTCTCCTTGTAATAACCAGAAGGGCATAAGTGGACAAAGGTTTTTAAAAGAGTGCACCAAACCAAAACACTTCCACAGTAGAACAAGCCAAGAACATTTAATTATTCAATTTTATCGGACTCCAACAGTCATCCTGGTGATGCCTGGTTGCTTTCCTCTGCTGATAGGTAAGAGCTGCTGGGGAAATTAGCTCTTCTGAGCACTACACGGCAGTGTATTAGGTAAAAGTAATTACTATAAGTGCTTTGCAATAATATCTTTGGGTAATGTATTTGATATAGTTCTGAAAATTATTGTGTGAAGAAATAATGAGCTAGGAGAATAGAAAGTGCCTATTTCAGAGAATTTCCCTATAACCTTTTGGGGTTAGCAAGCCCTGGCCACTCATTAAATATAGTGTGAAAGCTTTATAAATGTATGGTGCTGTAAGTGGAGTGAGATTAGATTGGATGGGGCTTTAAATGAAAAAAGGTATCAATTTAGAAGAGTGTTAGAGATTTAAGACTGATGGTCGCAGGGATTTCTGCAGACCAAGGGAAAGAGCAAGGATGAGGGTATACTGTCATTTTCTCTTTTTCATTTGGGACAGCTGGGGCTACTTTAGCAGACTGCAGCACAGTGAACAGCCCGTAAACAGAGTAGGCAGGTTTGAAAGTTTTATGGCAACATCCACAGCCTTGAACAACAGTGTAAGATCTTCTTGTTCCATCTCTGAGTTTCTGAGGGTAATAACAGATCATCACCATGTCCATGCTGCTGAGTTGACTTGTGAAACTCATTGCTACATTAGATTACTGAAGCCAAGAATATATTCCCATTCAGAAAAATGAGTAAGAATGTAAGAGAAAGCACCATTATGATATTAATTTGTACAAATCCATACATAACCCACGCCTTGAATACTGTAAGCACTTTGTGTCTGTCCACTTCAGAAAGGACATAACAGAAGTATGGTCAAAAATGACCAGAGTCAGAGAATGGGTTTTCTTCACAGATTAAGGTCACAAAAAACCTCTCAGGTTTGCTTAGTTCAGAAAGAGCTACAGGAGACAGCTCTTTGCCCCAAATGTGGTTCAGTTGTGGACCCCTGAGCTTCAGGAGTGGTAGGTGTTGAAAGCAAGTTTACAAAGCATTTAGAAATGGTGAAAAAAAATAACATGACTATTCAAGAATATGCCACCATTAAATAAAAAGCCCTCAAAGTCCAAAGTCCCAGACTGCTGAAGGGAGTGGAGGGTGTTGTGGGGTAGCATCACTGCATGTTATCCTGAAATTTTGCTCTTCCCTATGCACCTCCTTCAGCTGCCCACAAAGAGAGGATTTCCAGCAAGAGCAGAGCTAAAATCCCCATCTCCCGAGTCCTTTCCCTGGTGACTCTGACAGCTGACAAACCGAGCTGAAATTTACTTTCATTTTGAACAAGGACACAAAGTCAAAAATCTGGGACTTGTTTTAGTGAGATAAAAGACATTGAAAAATGTTCATCTTCAGCTTTTTCTGTGTAATTGCAACATCTGACAGGCAGGTAAAATTAGCAAGCCAAAAAGTAAGGTGTAGCACTTGTCAGAGCAAAAAGACAGCCTCAAAAACATGGACCTATAGTGTAGAGTTCCCAGGTATCCCATCCTTCTGCCCAGCCTTCCTGGGAGAAGGATGAGAAGGCCCAGGGACCCGAACCATCCAACACACAGGGTTGTCCAGTCTCACAGCAGTGCTCAGGTTCTGCACCAAAAAGGATACAAAAGAAGCTGCCGTGAGACAGCGTGGGATGCCCGTTGGCAGCATCCAGCTGCAAAAACCTTCCCATTTCTCCCAGCCTTCCAGTGCAAGGCTCAGTGGCAGAGGTGGCACCATAGAGAGAGGAGGAACATGCCCCTCTATGCCCCAAAAGCCCTGGCGTCTCCGGCCACTTCAGACAGAGCCATTGAGCAGGGCGGAGAGGCTGCTCATTGTGCCCCTTTCCAGAGGGCTGCCTCCTCTCCATTTGTTTACCACACATCCTGTCTTCCTTTCTGTTTGCTTCACACATCATCGCCTTCATTAATCGTCCTCCCCGCTCTCCATTTGGGCCTTTGGATTTTCAGCTCGCCATGGGTAATTCTAATTACCTCAGGCATAAAAAAATAAAATAAAATAGGAGCTTAAGTAGGTGCACTTCATTCTTCAACTGCCTTTTACAAGCAGTTCAGTGCTGGCTACCAAGGGAATCTGATTAAACTAATTACCCTGATTGGCTTGTTTAATCAACTGCTTGGTTTAATTGGGCCTCGCTAATGCGGAGTGGTGGAGTCCATGGTGCGTAATGTGAGAACCAGGAGACCCGTAACACCAGCGGTGACACCACTACAGAAACCAGCCCACATTCCCAGCCTAACGGGTGGATTTTAATAAATGCAGACCTCAGCTGAGAGTCCAACTGTATTCTCAGGAGCCTGAATGGGCTGGAGGTTTTAGTGATAATTAAAATTGCTAGGAAAAAAAAAAGGGGGTGGGGGGGGCTGAGGGGGAAACCAACCCTTTTTCATTAAAGGACTTGTCCTTTCCCCCCTCCCCCTCCTGGCTGTGGCCTCCAAACTCGAAGCAATATCGGGAATCCTGTCTGCCTCTTTCAAACAACACTTCAATTCATCAGGGTGAAGAATCCCTCCTCCTTAATCTCCCCCCATCCCTGAGATTTTTTACTCCCATTTAGTGTGTGCATGGCCCAAAGTAAATACACAGACAACAGGGTTACAAATTACCTCGCAGTAGGTAAATCCACTCCGAGTACCTGGAGACATTTGCAGAATGCTTCTGAGTAAGCATCCTGGGAATAATGGGAATTCCTAAATCTCTAATTGCTACAGCAATAATAACCTGGAGAGCGTTCCCTTGCCTCATCCCATCCCACTCTGACTCCCCACTCCCTTCCCTGCCCTCCACTTGCTCTCACAGCAGGGAGGGATAAGGACGAAGAGCTGAGCACACGCCTGGTTTAGCAAAGCTCCACTCATCTGGGGCCAATATGTTTTATGGTGACATACAGAGTGAATTTCTTACTGAGCATTTTCTTAAAGCCCACGACAGACTGGCAGTTTGGTGGGCACTGGCATGAATGTTAAACCCATGCATTATATTCCAACACAGATTTTTTCTGTGCCACAGTACATGTCACTGGGGCACAAATTAGTTTCATTTTCAGTTGTCATAAATCTCCATTTTCCACCTGTAAAATGAAGCAAATAGCAGCTGTGGGGATGAAAAAGAGTGGGAGTTTTGTAAGGATTTGGTAGACTCAGCTACATTAGTAATCCTGAAGCTCCCCTAGCACCATTTGTGGAGGTGATTTTAACAGATTAAAAATTGAGGGGTAGACTAACTGGCAACATCCAGTATTTATTATTAATTGTCCACGAAGCTGACTCTTTTCTTCACTGCAAGAATGGACAGTGAGCTAAGACAAAATACATTTTCTAGGGAAACCTGTTTAGCTTTGCCTATCTCAGAGAAAGATACCTCAGACCCTCACACTCCATCATGGGACAACATGAGACACCACCAGTGTCTCCCAGGTGACTTTTCATGACATCTGCACCCACCTACCCATGCACAGGGCTGTGTCCTGCACAGGGGTTCATTGTTTTCTGGCATGTATTTGTATTTGTAAAGCAAGTAGGACCAAGCTATAGAAAGGAGCTTCTGCCACATTTCTCTGCTCTCTGCTACCATCCAAGCACACCCAAGCTTCTGAGACATCACAGCCTGAAGGGACAGCACTGTAGAAGCACTGTTCTTTCTTTTGTCTGTTTACCCCCAAAATTGCTTGTCAACAACCAGTATAGATGAATAGAACTAAAAGTGGGCCAACCCTGTAGTTAATTTTACTACTTTTACTCCAGTTGATGGATGCATATAGCTGCCTTGTTGAGGTGGGAATTAGCTGGGTCAGTGGGCATATGGGGATTAGATTCCTGGAAGAAGAAGAAGAAAAAAATCTAATTTAAATAAACCTGGAAAAATATATTTTTAAATTTCATCTACCTCCATCCTTTATCAGATCGAGCCACCAGAGAGGGGTTTGTCACACCTAAGTTTAGCCATGGAAAATATTAATGTATATACATGATGTAACAGCTCCAGACTGCCTTTGTGCTTGATGCAAAGAAATGGACATTTATGTCTATTTCAGGTGTCCACTTCATCTTGCCCTAGAAGGAACATTTTCTTCTGCCTTGGGTGTAAAGGAAACTGCAGGTGGCCTAGGAGCTACACCATGGTCAGATGACTCCTGCCTTATCTGATTAAAGGAAAACTCTAGAAAAGACACCAGGGTTCCCTGTTCATGAGGGTGTCAGGGACCTGACATCTCACCAACCTGGCTTACTCCCCCTTCAGACCAGCAGAAAAAAACCTTGCATGACTCCCACTGTGTTCACTGTGAGCTCTGCCCACACGTTGGCCCAACCTCCTCACTTGTGATGAGCAAGGGACTATCCACAGGCACACACAGATCACAGAAAGTGTCTGGTCTTATTCATGACGTGAAAATATGAGAGGAAGAACAAATATCTCCTCTAGATGTGTCTGAGTGAACTCCTGTATTAGCCCACGTACCCCCCTCCTGCTGACACCTCCCATCTCAGCATTGTGCACAGTGGGTTGCTTGACCCCACATGTTCTCCAGCTGTCACTTTTTTTTTTCCTGTAATGATCTGCAGATTAGTAAAAGATGCATTAGAATTGTATAAAAATTCAAATGCAAGGTTGTTGGGTTTTTTTTTTTCTGAATTGTACATTGTGGAAGTTTCCTTTGCATTGTCTCACTCATAATCCACAGCAAACGAGCACTGTGGTTCATAAACCCAGCCCTAGTTGCTCTGGGGCAACTTTTCTTCATGGACCAGGTATTTTTTTATATGACAACTGACCATGATGAGAAGGTCATGAGGCCCCACCCAGCTGAGTTTATCACACCAGTTGTCCAAAATGTACCAGCTGCCCAAAATGTACCAGCTGCAGGATGCCTAACTTAAAGTGACAGCAAAAAATCATTGCTATTTTTACAAGTGAGAGCACAGCATTTTTCACCAGAATATACCCAGCCAGATATCAACCAAAATAATAAAAAGCAATAACCATTTGCTAATATTTCTTCTCTTTTAGGGTGATTTGGGATATAGCTGTGATGATCTCCCTCCTCATCTTTCTGCCTGGCGGCATCCATCTGGGACACCTAATGAATGATCGGTAAACATAACTTTTCCCACCAAGACAAAATCTCTTTCTAACTCATGACCTACTGACACTCGTTCATTATGTAGCCTTCTTCCAAGAGACAGGCTGTTTAGGAAAACTATTGACCGGTTACATGCTCCACGCAGCCATCCCTTAATTACGAGACAGTCCTTATTAGTAACTGTGTGATACTAAAGGTCTGCCCAGCAGATGTTCTGTATAGGGTATCACGGCCACTTAGTGCTTCTCTGAGATGATGCAGTGCCGTGGGACTTGTTGCCAGGCCCATAGAGCTGGAGGAGACATCCTGGCTGGCTCTCATCACAGCTGAAATGGGGCCATATTTCACCAACAGCACTTTCTCCTGCAGCCATCCCTCCTCTTCTATAAGGATTTCATCTAACATCTATGACGATCAAGGAAAATATTGCACTGACTTCTGTCATCTTTGGGCAAGGCATTATTTGAAAGTATTCTGAGATACATATTCTTGGGAAATCCTCCACGTTCACAGCCCCTCACACTGTCCTTTGTTCAGACACACTGGGTTTATCAGAGACCTCCCTTTCTTGCAGGGAATGCCCCAGCCTCATCTGAACATGCCATTGGTGTGAAGCATTGTGCGATGTTGCTCCCCTGTTTGGAGATGAGGCCATAAAGGCTAAACTGAAAGATTTGTCAAAAGCCAATCATTCTACCCAGCTACTTCTCGCTGAGGAATGAATGACATTGCAGAGAGATTTGCTACTTAACAAACACTTTAACTTCCCACTCTTCCCACTGAGCTCTTGGTAATTGATGTAAGCCAGAGAGAGTGCTGGTTTTTTTCTCCTTGGAAAGCCTCAGGGTGGTTCACCTGTTGAGGTAAACAACCTCATTGATCTTACAAGGTTTAGCTGAAGATTGAAGTAATGTGGGGGTTCTCCAAGCTTTAGGTTTCTTTCCTAGAGCAAATTATGCACTGGGTTTTTATATCTATTATTTTTCCAATTCCATGGGCTGCAGTGAAACACCTTATTACCAGTGTAAGTGGATAAGAGAGGAGTATCTCCATTCCAGCAGGATGATGCCAAGCTATCATTACATTCACAAAACATTTTAACACCCTTCACATTTTCAAGGCTTTTCACCTTTGCACTTTCACCAAGCTCTATTGAACTTCATACCTTTCCCTATGACTTCCATGTCTTAAAACCAATTTCTTAGCAGCATGAGAGCAAAGGGTATGTGACAAAGGTCGAATTGAATCAAAACAATGGAAATCCAGACAGTTGGCTCTAGAGCCTTGGCAGTGCCACAAGCAAATAAAACTACTCTGTTTATCACTTCATTCAGTCCAGATGGGCTGTTTTGCCCATGCTGCAGTCATCATCCCATATCAATACAAAGCCCTGAATGACATTTCTGTAGCACGTTGTTTCAATGAAGCTGTCCTAGAGTGGCTGTACTAGTGGTTTTGAAGTTGCCTCTGGGTCTCTCATGTGGTTAGGCTTACAGATGTCTTCTGTGGTCTCTCTTTCTCTATCAGTAATCATTTCATTCTCATGCCTTCCAGATTTCCAGATACCTCCTGCCTGTGTCTGACTGAAGGAAGGCTCCCTGTAAAGCCCTCCCATGTATTACAAAAAGATCTGCTTCTGGTTTTGCTTCATATAACGCAATGTAGGTTTTGTGAAAACCTAGGAACTGACAATCAGATTATTGATCATGGCCAACAATTCTGGCTCCTCTGTGTCTGATACTACACTCCCCCCTGGAAAGTGGTTTTAGATTTGCTGAATTAATCTGCAGCTGATGAAAAGCCAAGGTCAGACATATGGGCCTTAACCAGGCAGAGCACAGGGAGGAAGTTCTCATTTCATTTGCCCTTCTAATTATACTCAACTGCAGCCTGTATCATTCCTGCAGCTCAAGCTATCAGTCTTTCTTGAGAAAAGTTTTTATCTGCTCAGTGTTCTGCACCAAATCAGGTCAGATTCAGCTCATTTGAAAACCTGGCCCACATTTTGCACAGGGGAAGTTCAAGGTAGTGAGCACTTTGCCCATCACTCGCACCTGCCTGGTGGAAGTGAAGTTCAGCAGAGTAACTGATGACTGTTTTATTGGCTTTCCTTGAAAATAAACACCTACTGCAAGAATGGAGCAAGAAGGAAGGATCCAGGCAAGAAGCTGGGATTTGAAAGACTCAAAGTTCAAGTTCCTGCCTCAGCCACAGTCCTCCTGTGCCATGTGGGACAAAATTTTGGGGCAAATTCACAGCACAGAGTAGAAAATAATATCCATATACTTTGAATCCATGAGGCTGGATTCACTAGGGTGGATCCAAGCAGCTCAGTTCTTGCAAAGGAGCACATATCTAGGAGTTTTCAAGCTCACCTGGCTCTGCTTCCAGGTATTGTGGCTCTGCATTAACAATAAGCACGTAAACAATTGGCTTTTCTATTATTAGCATAGACATAGCACTGTCCTTGTGTGTCTAGACACCAGCTGAAACCAAGCGAGAACATGTGTCTCTGTGCTCTGCTCCTGACACTAAGCCCTTAGTGTTTCCTTGGCTTTATCCCCTCTAACAACAGAGGCTTTGTGGGTAACAGAGAGTTTGAAGTCACTTCCTAAAGTAGACCTGATTATTTGACCACTCCAAAAATCTAGCAGAAAACAAAACTACTGGTCAGAATCAGAAAGAAAAACAGTAACATCATCATCCTTGAGTCTCTGATACCACCAGTGAACAAACACCACAGGCTGTTGTCAAGGTGTTTCCTCTCCAAAAACCTTTTTAAAGAGCTGAGTAACCTCATGGGCTTTGCACTGGGCTCTGGGCTGGTGTGAGCAGGGCTGCTGGGGTGTGAGTACAAAATATGACCCTGGCTTAGTCCAGCCTGACTCTGGCAGGGCTGTGCACAAAGCTGCAGAGCCTGTGTGAAAATGCCCTCAGTCAGGCTCATAAAATATTGTAGTTTGCAGCTGAGAAGGGATAAATTAAACTAACAAGCATGACAGCTATTTAAAAATAAGAAATCATGTTTCATAGGGTAAAACAACATCTGAGGCCCCAGAGAGTCTGTACTTTGTATTTTTAACAGTCCTTTCACTGCAACAACACTCTCCCCTCCACTTAGCCGGGCTGAAGACCCCAAGTTCAAACATTTCCCCACTACTCTCTCCTTGGTTTACTGTAACTCTCATCATTACTATCACTCTGTATAACTTTCTTTTGTGAGGAGAAGGACTCATTAGCTAGGAAGTGATAAACAAAGATGAAGATAGAAGCAAAGGTTCCTGCTCCCCAGATCAGGCTCCCTGGTGGTGGTGGGGTGGTCTCCCAGCTTTACACGGACCCCAGCTGCAGTCTGTCTGCAAACATGTTGGACAGACTGTCAGAGGGCTGAGCCATCACATGCTGGCCTTTTGGGGAAATCATGCACTTGAGGGCATGAAAAATCTGTATTTCAAAAGACTTGCAAAGGCAGAGGGTGGCTGGTCTTCCTGGGCCAGTGTGTGGTGAGTTTTGGCACCCAGGAAGGGGGTGGTTGCTGGATTTCGCACCCCATTTTGCTGCCTTTGGGTTTCAGTGGTAGGAAAAGCTCATGAACCCCCAATGCAGGGGACTTCAGGACTTACCTTCTACAAAAGTCTGCAATTTTTTGAAAACACCATAACACTCATGAATTAGTGTTGCCCAACACTCAACATTCTGCTGCTTTAAGGAGAGCTAATGCAAATGTAGTTAAAAGCAGCTTTGAAGCAATTTGGCAATGATTGTTAATGGTTAGCTTCTTCAAAGAAGAAAGATAAATTTCAGGATAAATTCCCTGGAAGAACGGATAATCAGTGGCAGGATTACATCAATGAAAAAGACATCATCACTCAGTCAGCCAACTTGTTACACATGCTCACTCAGTTGACATTTCTCCAAAAGACAAAATAATACTCTTCCCCGTGGTCATTAAAGTTTGTAAAAACAAAAGGCAGGGTATTAAAATTATTCAGGGCAAAGCAGAAACATTTTTCAGCTTGCCTTTTTGCATGGTGACAGCTATATGAATGGGAAACTGAGGCAGGGAAGTACGGGGCTGGTTACAGGTAAGACCATGGTCTATTCTTATGCTTAAAAGTCTCAGGGGGATTGGTGATTTAAAGCTATCCAGATCAGAAGTTGATCATCTTTTCCAAAGTTCTACCAGAAAACCTTCAAAGCAGAGCTTTCTCCATGAGATTTACCTGCCTTTTCAAAGAAATTTACAGAGACCCAAAGGCATGGTTAAAATCAAAGTCTGGATGAGTATACTGCATTTACCTCATCTTGATCTCTAAGTGACAGAAAATAAGAGTGCTTGACTGCTTATCTAAAGAGGATTTGAAGACAAAGAGTTAATTAAACTGCCTGATATTACAGCTTTATCCTCCCAACAGACAAGAGGAACAGCAGGTCCCAAGCAACCAGAATTGTCAGACTTGTTCTCAATGAGGAACAGGTGAATTTTCAGAAATGATCACTTGGTACAGCTGATAAGAAGCATAGCTATCCACAGCAGGCTGCTTTCTACAAACACCCTCACTATTCCCATGAATTAGGAATTAAGTCTACAGGGGCAAAACCTGACTTTTGGGCTGGTGACAATTTTCAAGTGATCTGAAATGGAGCTGAGGTGTGTGCTGCAAATGTGAGCCAACTAGAGAACACCTTTTTATAGAACTTGATGGAATGTTTTTCATTAGTAATGTCTATTTTTGATGAGAAATGGCTTCACAATTATGATAGAATTTTTCATGGGAAATGAGGGGTTTTTCCTATTTCTTGGACAAAAAAAAAAAAGACTGAAAATAATCCTTTATCAAAGTTTTTACTCTGTAATGTTCTCAGATTCAAAAGTTTACTTCAGTTTTCCTTTCTTCATTTTTTTTTGTTTTTTTTTTAATTCTTTTCCTATAAAGAATATACACATTTCCCTTTTTTTATACCTTTTCATATCTATCCTTTTCCTTTCTCTTAGATGAGAAAAGGAAAAAGAGAGGACAACAATGGAGAAAAAAAGAAAGGCCAAACTATATCAAACCCAAATAATTTATTTCTCTAAGTAACTGAAATTAAACAAAATATTGTGTTCACAGCACAAGCATTTTCAGAGCTCCTCCCATCCCCATCTTATTTGAAGGTTAAAAAGCTTAATTTTCTCATGCATGTTGAAGATGTTTGCTTGTTGGTTTGTTTTTTTTTTTCCTCTTGAGGACTGGTTTGACTCCTAACCCTTATATTTTAATTCACTTATCCCACTTTGCACTGGAAGAAAATTTTTTAAAGTTTCCAGGGGATTTATCAAAGTAAATAATACTTTGAAAAGTAACACAGGGAAGTAACTGGGGAACTCCATCAGACTTGGTTGGTCTGTACCACTCACAGCTTTGTGCAAGGGCTGTGAGCCACCATTATGCCACTGGGCATTTCCAAATTATATTAATCTAATGAGCTGAGTTCACAGCAATGGTAAAGAGCAAGAAATGAGGGATTAGGGGCTGCAGTCTGCCCTGTGAACATTGCTGCATTTCTTGGGTTGCCAGCTCTGGTACAACAGCCACACCAGAACCTCCTCTCCCAGGCATGGACAAGACAGGCAGAGGGTTGATTTGTCCATACCAGACAGGACCAGCAGCAGTGCAAATGATAAGTAAAGGCTCTTCTAGTCTACAATTTTGATCCAATGGATCAAAAATGTCCTTTGTTCCAAACAGAGAACTCCACGAAAAGTGGACACAATAAATAACTGCATCTAGTGGGAAATGGCTTCATCAGAATTAGCTGTGGAAGCCTGTATGCAACTCATAGCACTTGCAGCTAGCAAAGCACCTCTTGAAAGCAAAAAACAAACAAACCAAAACAAACAAAAACCCCACAAACAAACAAATAAACAAAAAAACCCACAACTATGAAGGCAAATAACCCAAACATTGACAAAGAACAAAGGAATAAAGAGGACGGTGTCCTGCAATATCTGGACACTCCTTTAAACATCCTCATTTGCAGAAGCATTAGGCATCTAGCGTCTCTCTTAGTGAGATTTTTGTTTCCCAGTCAATCCATGTACTATTCAACAGCCTCATGATGTGATGCGAAACAAATGGACCTGAGCTGTGCGGACATTCACACATCAGATCAAACCATGCTTGCTTTACACCCGAAAGCTTGCTGACAAAATGGGATGTCTGCTGTGTAGGTCCGGCTATGTAGGTCTGGCTCAGACTTGTGCCTCTGTCCTTATTGTGTGCCAAAGTAAGGACCTTCAGGGTGTATTTAAGATTAAGAACATGTATGCTTTAAAATACAAGCTATTTCTATACTGAAATGGTAAAGTCCCAAGGAATTAGAGAACTTTTAAACTTGCACTTCTTTCTTGTAGATGGAGTTTACAAATTCTTTTTCTTTGTACATTCTAAGGGGGTTTTTTTACATCTTTGTAGAGGGTGTGTTATTTTTTCCTTGCTAAATGGGAGACTTTCTTTTGAATTAGGAAGGAAGACTTCTCCAAAGTGGTAGTAGATGTCATACCCCACATTCACACATGCTGCATTCTATCACTGGAGCATTTTTTTTTTATGCTCATTTTAATCTCTGCTCTGTTTTTCACCCCTTGTTAATTTTTTTTCTTTTCTCCCCATTCTCAATGCCTTTGCAGTAAAATGCTCCCCAGTATCTCATCCCACAGTTTTCAGGTGGGTTTGAAATTAGTCAAATTAACTCACCCATCCTAGCAAGAGAGAAGATGCTCAAGTGGCATTTACCAATGTCACTAAAATCCTAGACTTTATCAGTAGTCACCTCTAAAGAAAGAAAACGTTGGTTTCCTTGGTAAAACAGATGTTGATTGTGAAAGGTTACACTAAGCAGTATGTGAGGCTGTCATCCAAAAATAAGAAAACACTCAAATTATGCAGCTCACCAATCAGCCCTCTTATTGTCAGTTGCTTCATAAAATAGCATCAGTTAGTCAACCTATAGAAATATGCATTGCCTCCTCTTCCTGCAGACCTAAGAAAACATCATGCATGGATGTCATGAATCCCTCACTATTTCAGTTAGCAATAAATTCATAAGAATTAATAAGAAGGACCAAATTTAGTGTGGTTTTTACATTCCTATTGCTTTTTTAATATAGAACTATACCCCCTTCTCAGAAATATGTTGGTAACACTTGGGGCTAAAATGAATTCTTTGTCTCAGTTGAGCAGACAACTCCAAAAGCTGCTAAAAAGCAGCAGACAGGAATATGATCCCACATCACTTTATCAATGGGAATTGCTATTCTGGTTTTGAGATAGAGGCTGTGGGAATTCCCCTTATCAAAATGAGTTAACAAGCTTTTACTGAAAGTTGGCCAGCTTGAATGATAAAAAAAGTAGAAAACATGTCTGTGATTTTTCTGTCATTAAGCATTAAAAAATCTGAACTGGCTGGCCCAAAGTAAAACCTGGTACTCATGCAGGTGAGACCAACTTTTTGTTATCCCAGTTTCTCAGAACTGTCCTAAGTTTCCTGGAGAATTCACATATTCCTGGAGAAGTCTCAAGGCTCAGAAGCTCAGGAGGCTCTGAGCCTTTTCCCATCATCCAGGGCAAGGTCAGGGTATCCTTTTATCTTAGAAAACATTGTGCTTGATAACTTTCTGAGGCCTTTTGCATTCAGGGAATGTTAGAGCAGCTCTTGGGCTACTCTATTTCATGTCTAAAATGAAAGCATTATGGGAAAAAGCTCAGGATCTACAAAAGCATGAAATTATCTTTTGGTCACTAAGCCTCTGGATCTGACCCTGAATCTTCAATGTACTCAGTGCTTGGACTCTGATTTTCCCTTTCATTTCTGGAAAAAAGCATGTCAGAAACATAATGGAATAATTTTTAATTTCTAGGAGTTCCTAGTACCATTTTAGTAATTTCAGTTCATTTAGACAGCTCACCCTTCAGTGCATATTCAAACTCACTCCCAAACATTTGTAGGTTCACCATCTCTGGTTCCACAGAGAAGTCAGGACTTCAAGAAAAGTGATTTCAAGCCTAGTGTTTGTATATGTAATGTAACTTTAGCTATTGCCCAGGGAATAATGGATGCTGCTGAAATACGCAACCAGTTGACAAAGAGCCAGTGCTGATGTGGCTTGTCCAATGTGATCCACTGTGGACCAGCTTTTCCTCCATGATGTGATCACTGAAGCTCAGCAAGGCATGTTACCCTGTAGGCCATGGCACAGCCACCTCCCAAAGGCATATCTGCCAGCTGCTCGGCTCATGCTGCCACCTGAACAGACCAACGGAGCAACTTGCATGTGGAAAACAGCATTGCACAGACACATGCACCCAGGCACACGCACACCCTACAGGCATCTGTGAATTATGAGGCGTTAAACCCCTCACAGAACTCTAGTGACTTCATAAACCACAAAAACGATGGAATTATTTCCACATAATAAGAAATGTTTCCATCTTTTGATTTTATATGCTATATAGAGCAGGAGCCCTGATTGTTTCTCATTTCCTCTTCAGAGGCTTCCAGACATTTGTCTTCTCTGCTCTCTGAAGTGCGGGTTATCTCACACAGGTTCACCTTCTCCTGGTACGTTCACTTGCAGCAAGATCACTCTCTGTTGCCATCAGTACACTTAGATGTACCCTATAACGGTTCCTGAACAAGTCTTTCCAGGAGAAATGTTACAGCCAAGTGAAATATTGTCGCCCTTATATTGCCTCTGGCATTTCCTCATATTGTAGTCATCTACATGAAAAGGAATTGCATGTTAAACTGAAATAAAAACAGAGAAGCAGCAGTAACCATTCAGAAATTTGTCTTAGTGTGGTTCCTTGTTTAGAGACAGCAGCTGAGAGCTGAGTCACAGCATTTCCTTCAGAAAGAGATCTAGTCCCAAGAAGACAGAATTTACCTCCATCCTCAGGGAATGATTCCAATATCTAATTATGCTCAGCTTAAAAAAATTACATTTTATTTTCTATTCAGCTTTTTCCTGACTTCAGTCTGCAAGCACTAGACCTTGTCATGCTTATGTCTGTGTAATTAAAGACTGAACCTTCACATACCCATTGGCTTTATAGGCAGCTATGGTCCATGACCAAGACACCTCTTAATCTCATCCTGATCAGCAAACTAAAACAACTTTAAATATCCTAGAAATGCATGCATTAAATAGAAAAATCAAACCACAGGGAATTCATAGTGGTATTGCTGAGGCAGCCTAATACTGGATCTCAAACATTCAATGTGTGCATAAATATGCACATTTAAAAGTTTAAGCAATTAAAATCCCGTGCAGACAGAAACTGCAAAATAAACTTAGCAGCACAGGCTTTTGTTTTGTTATGCTGTGACTCATTTTGCTCAGTTAGGTACTTTTTGTTGCTGTCATTTTGTTTTGCTTGGGCATTTCCTTAAACCTTACAAACTTATTTTGGTCAGTGCTGTCAAACGAACCGCAACAAGGCTTTTCCTTTCTGCTGGTCAGTTCCTCAGGGAAGTGATCAGTAATTTGAGCATCAGCACATGAAACCTCTTGGTATTCCACTCCCTAGTTACTGGCCATCCATAATGGCTTATAAAACCTTCACAGGAGGTATGAAGAGTTGTCCGTAATGAGTAATTCCACTTTCATATAAACTACTCAAAGATAAGATTTCTCTGCCAAGATCAACAGAAAAATGGAGTTTGCAGAACATATTGTTTCAAAGAGATAAAGAGCCAGAAGAAACACAGATGATGTTTCAAAGCCGAGTCCATTTACATTACAGATTTGTCCACAATCTTCCTTTCCCCTCTTATCTACTCTCACCAACAAGCCTCCATGCTTTTTGCAGTTTACAGTCAAATTTTCGTCTATCCTTGTTCTGCCTAAACCCACTTATTTCAAAGGTCCAGTCTGAAATGCACAAAGTAAGGAGTGGGACTGAAAGCTAGAGTGCTAAAAGGTCTTCTGTTAGCCTCAAAAGTGACCAGGCTGCACACTGGCCTGAAGTGATACCTGTTCATTAGCGCTGATGGCAGATCGAAAATACCAATTTACACCCAAAAGAAGAAACATGACTAGAAAAGCAAATATGATGAACCAGTGCTAGATCTACTGCGTTCAGAACTAGAGATTTGCAGAAATGAACATATTTCTCATACATTACTCCTTAGTATTATCTGGGGGATTGAGGTTTCTTACATGATTTGCCATGTGTTCAACACTCTAATTGGTTAATTGCATTGCTTTATTAGTTATTCCACAAACCGCATTTAAAAATTCTAATGCCAGAAGTGGTAAGGTCATTTCCAAGTAAATTCTGGGAAGGAAAAGCCAAAACTGGAATGAAAATACTAGTACCAGTCTAGTACCATATAGCTTCAAGTACAACTTTTCCTAGAGTCATTGATGTGTTCAGAAAAATTCCTTAGTACATTGTAACAATTTTCTACGTGGCATAATTCCTGTTTGCAACAGCATGGGAATATAAAACAAATCAGTGAAAGACCTTCTTATCCAAGTTATGCAATCATCAACATGTTCATATTTTAGTCAAAATTCCCTGAGTGACAGAAATGTGACAACCCTTTTGAACTCATTTCCAGTTATTTTTGTTTGTAAATAGTTTGAGGTCATTAATCAACAGAGCTTCCTTGAACCATTAGCAGAATCTCTGCTCTGCCTGGTTGTTTCTCTTTGAAGGGGATTACAAAACCATTTGCTCTAGTTTCAATACACACAGGCTCCTGTTCTGAATTGCATGCTAAGTTCTGTGACTGAGCAAATTCTTCATCTGGTTTCATGTCAAAACCATCTGAAGTCACAATGTTCTGCAAAAAACTGGTGCAGAGCCATAAATTGTCCAAGTTCACTATGGACTGGCCCAACTGCTTTAGCTGGAAGGGTGGGAACTGGAACAAATCCTTGAGGGAAAATGAGCTAAGTTTCAAACAAAACTCAAGACCAGGCAAAGTTTTACATCATTTCAGGATTCACAGCCAATGTATTTAGAGCTCTCTTCCCTATATTTTGTCCAGAAAATGGGACCTGCCCCAAAATGATGTTCAGAAAGGCAAACAGAAGATCAGCTAAGACAGGAAAATATTCCAAGTTTCTCTTGTAACTGCACGAAGTTCCACATATTTTTAATCCAGAGTACTCATGTTTCTTCTGTGTTCAATTCCTGAAACAGCCAACACATGTAGACTGGTGGACCTGACATGTCATTTTCCACCTTCAAATATTCAAGCTAGGTACAACAGTAATTAGAGATGGAAAACAAGGGAGGATGCCATCATTTCTTTCATCAATCACAAAGGTAGCCAGTGTGTATTGGGTGCTAAGGATCAGAGATTGAGAGAAACAAGTATTAACATTTCAAAAATAACTTTCAAAAAAACAATTAAAAAAAATTTTCTATTATCAGGGGAAAAAAAAAGAAAAAAAAAAAAGAAAAAAAAAGCATATACCCTGTTGCATAAATGTGCTTTGCCAAATTCTCACTCATCAAAACAGAGTTCAGTTTGGTTGGAGCTAACATAGTATAAATCCTAAATTATTTTAAAGAAAAAGTTATTCTCAAGATTTAATTATTTCATATTCTTTATGAGTTCCTTCTTCTATTTTAGGTGTGTTATTTCAAGGCAAGAGCTGAAAGTTTTAGAGACCTAAACCTGATCTCCTCTTCCTGAGCTGCTTCATATGGGCAAAGTATCACTGTCTGTAATTTCAACTCACCATGAGAAGAAAAACAAAGTTTGTAGTAGTATCTTCTACTACAATAATTGGTATAACTGGAAAAAATAGATAAGCTTTAGAGGGTACAAGCAAGACCTTTAAGAGCCAAAAAATAATATTTAACATTTTCAGTTGATAAAAGACATTGCTCTCACCAGTGTGTGTTCTTTTGCTTTATCATGCATCATCAGACTAAAAAAATCCAGCTAATACCACTTGGGAATAGACATGTTCAAGCACTGTTTGTGGCACCCTGTCCCTTCAAGGATAATAAGGCAACCCTGAAAACTGTGGCTGTGATTTGATCTTTTGAACATAGACATCCAGTGCCGTTTGAGACAGTTTAGGATCCGTAAGACACCCATATTGGTTTCTCTGGTGTCACACAGGACCTACAGAAGTCCACACTCTTCTGGAGGGGCAAACAGAGGTCAGGTGGACTATGAGAGGGAGGTATCCAAAGGTGGTAGTTTATGTATATTTATTCATATTGGTTTCATCTGGAATTAAGCTTTAAAATGTCATGAGAGAAGTGATATAAAATAAATACCTCTCCCTTTCTCCAAAACTGTTAATAAAGGAAGATGTTACTGCAGTACTAATGTTGATGTTCAGCTGATGCTGAAGGCTGAGATTCCTAAACAGAGACATGTACAGGGCAGTGTGTAAACCTGGCTATTACTGTACCAAAAAAAAAGCTGGAAATTTATGTGAAAAAAAGCAGTTCTTTTCTCAGTGCTTAGATCCAAACCAAATAGAGTGCTTGGGATCCCAATGCTTATTTGGACACCTAACTTTGTACCAAGACCAACAGGAACAAACCATTGGTCCAATGCCCATGTGATCTCTGGACAACACAAGCGTGTTTGGATGTCTTCACTCAATAGGAATAGCCATCTAACAGGTGACAGTTACATTCATTGTTTTTTTCAAAACCTCATCTAAGACCTGACACTTCCAGGGATAGGAAATACAATCAGCATATTCTCCTGCAGTTTAAAACTACCCATGTTGACTGGTTATGCCACTAGTGCTGATCAATCTAAAGCTTCTCCAGAGCTAATCCATGAGTATGAAATCTCAGAGGTTCTTGTAGTTTGTAGGTCTTTCGTTCAGGATGGAGAGTTTGATCTGAAGGGAGATTCTGCCCAGGCTTAGCTGCAGCTGATGTAAAAGTTTTGCAAAACTCCAGAAGTTTTTGTATTATATTCATGGACGTGAATAAGGTACCTGCTACTTGCTTGAGTTTTAACAAACTGAAGGGATGACTTAGA
The DNA here is from genome assembly GCA_024611175.1 of Megaceryle torquata. NCBI lineage: Eukaryota > Metazoa > Chordata > Aves > Coraciiformes > Cerylidae > Megaceryle > Megaceryle torquata. The sequence goes on from JANIJG010016255.1 coordinate 189,637, forward strand.
ACAAATTCACTTTTGCAGGGTTAGATTTTCTTTAAAGTATTTCTGCAGCCAAGTCAGAGTTCCACTATCCGTGCACACCTGCAGGTCTCCTGCTGAGCAACTGTCAGTATTAGGCAGTATTAAATTAGTCTTGGCATTTCACAGTGTTCACTAATTATAACCACATCTGTTGGAGAGCAGTTAGAGTTATTTTGCAGAGGGATGAAAATGTTTGATGCATTTGTTTGTTTCCCCTTAGAGTGAGGGTGGGATAAACACTACTTTAAAAATCTGTAATCTTAATTCCTCTTCCAAACAAATGTAAATGCTCCCTCAACTCCCCTGGGGAATGTATCTGGAACATAGGAGACTCTCAGGGAAGATGAACAAGCCTAAGGGCAAACTTTTTTTGTGAACCTCTTCATGCCTGTTAAAATGGATCTAAAATAAAAATTAAATTTGGAGAATGCAACCAAAGTGAGGTCCACACAGAGGTCTTGCACCTGGGATCAGTGGGAAATAGCAGTCACTACAGCATCATCAACATCTGGATGCGTGCATCCCTTCATGCTTTGTCCAGTCGAGGGCCATGTGTGGCTCTAGATGGTGTCTCCTTTCACCTCTTGAACCCTGACTAGGATTCAGTCTCATGTTTCTGGCATTGTAAGAGAGCTGTCTTGCTCAGAAACAAGTTCATAAGACTGAAATATTTTATTGTTTATCTATTTTAGCAAAGAAAGCAGTGAGAGCAAAAAGGTTACCATTTCATTTACACAATTTTCCTAGTTCTCAGTAGATGGTCTTAGCAATAAGATCTATTATGTTATAAGACTGGTTTTCATATTCAAACAAATATCACATTACCACAGACAATGGGATATAACTACTTGGTGGTCTGAAATCCTGTGTCCTGAACCTTTTATATTAATGTGGATAAGGACTAATGATCCTGGAGTCAGTAGGGCTATGACAGTGTCACAGTCAACTGAGAAGGTGATGCCTTGTCTCTGTTTTTGTTTGAACTTCAAACTCTCACAGGACCTTTTCTGTGCTTCATACCATCCCCTCCTTCACCCAAATACTTCTTGTCTCCTTTCACATGTCCCTGTAGTCAGTTAAAAGCTATCAGCAAATGAGCAAGTTCTCCAGAGATAATGCTATCTGTTAGCCTTTGGTCCTGGGAGCAACAACATCCCAAATTTCACTTTTATCTTGCATTTAAATGTGTTTTACCATCAACATAAACTGCTTCAGCCCTTGGTGTCCAGCAACTATTTTTTGGCAGAGGGTACAGCTGGTCCAGAGTATTCAGTGGTTTTGTACTGGGCGCAGCAGCAAAGACCCAGCAGCTAATTCATCAAAGCCATCAGCCCACTGATGGCTTCAGTGCAACATTCACCATTAAATCAGATATACTGGAGTCATCCTGTCTGCTTCACAGTGGTGAGAGCCCTGGCAAGACAGTTTATCTCCTTGCATGGATATTTGCAGCCCTGCTGGGACTGAAGCCGTGCATCACATCAGCACATTAGCAGAGCTGAGAAAGAAACCTTAAATCCTTTGTTGACTAGAGTCTGGTACTTGGTATGACTGTACTGCTGTCATGGGTGGGAGACAAGAGCAGAGGGATACAGCTTTTGTGAGTCACCACCATTGTCAGTACATGTGGCTTCAATACAGGGAGAGGATTTTTTCTGGGACCACTCTCATCTCCACTAGCCCTGCACTGCTCATAGTTTTCTGTGGCAGAAACCCAACAACCCTGGGATGCACCTCCTCTGAGATGGACTGGATTGCATTTTATCTGTGTCCCTGGATCACACACAGTAGTGCAGAACAAAGCCCTGTACAGGTCAGAGACACAGCTGAAACTAGGTTCAAACTGATCCACACTGTGGCTCACAGGATAACAACATTGTAACCACACCTCACGCATGGTTATTTCATAATGTAGGCAGGCTGGGTGTTAGCACCCTTCACAGCAAAGGCTGTTTATTTGCAGGGTAGCAACAAGCACGTAGGCAATCAAGGGCACTTCTGGCTGTGGCTGCAGTCAATGGCAGAGGACAAGAAAGAAAACAGGCTGTGAGGCTGGCACTGTTTCATGTGCCATAAAAATAGCAGTGTAACCTCCTCTGGGTTGCTGCATTGAAATCAGCAAAGGGACAAACTTGTCCTGCTAATGACTCTGAACCAGGAATGCTCTGCTCCTCTGCAAAGCCCATGAACTTGGATATGAGTAAAATCACTGTCTGGTTAAAAAAGGGTGGCCTACAGGAAAAAGAAACAGCCCTGTCATTGTCTAGACCTCCAGATCATATCCTCAGAGGCTATGATGGAGCTTATTCAGAGGAGGAAATAAAAACCACTTAGATAAAAGTTTCTTACACATGGCCTACTCTCTTGTGAAAGCATTTTTAGTGTAGAACTGCAGCATTCTAATAATATGCATTGCTTCAATAGGAAAAAAAAAAGCATTACTCGCACCTCTGCACAGGAGATAAAAGACACGTGGAAACCATAAAAACACTAATCCAAATTAATGCATGCAAAGACAGCAGAGTTGCTTATCTTCATGGAATATTTTAATGTCTGTCTTATTCTTCCAGAAAAACTATGGGACCAATCACACTGTTAAAAAGCCTCAGCCTGTAAATAGGTATCTAAAATCCCTTTTTTTCAAGGTGATTCTGTAAAACAATTTTAAAAGGACTGATACAGATTTTAATAGGGCATTCTTAGGTTTAGCACCCTGTCTGTTATATTAGCGTTATCTTCCTCATTTATAAATACAATGGCAAAGTGACAGAAGTGCCTCCAACACAGACTGCAAACAGAGAGGTGCTGACAGGTTAAGTGTCTTCCTCTGCATGAATCCAAAAGGCCTAGTGGTGCCATAAGTACAGCAATTAGACTCCAGCTCCCTGCTCCCATCTGCCTTGTCTTGCCTCACATGGAATTCATGCCTGTTGCATTGGTCTCCCTTTCCTTCTAGAGTAATGAGCAACACACCAGCAAACCTTATCCCCTTCCCTAAATGCTTTGGAGCCTCGTGGTCAGGGCCTGGTTTGGCAGACCTGTGTCTTCTGGCTCCTGGGAAGCCTCTAGCCATAAGTCTAGCAGGCAAAAGTGGGACAGTCACAGACGCTTGATCTCATCTTTGGATTGTCTCCCAAGACATACATCTCTTCCCTCATACTCAGATCCCAGTGAGATGGCCTCTTGGGGCAAACACCTCAGTGGCTTTTGGTACCATCTGATGTGATAAAAAACAGCTGGGAGAGTCATCAGCATCTGCAGTGAACAGAGACTTTGGGATCCACCTGACTGACAACACCATGAATGGGAGCATTTTGGCTTCTAGTTGTGGAAAAGCTTGAGCTTCCTGAAGACACGGGCATGCAGCTGGTCATGTACAGATCCTTACACACACACACTCATGTTCATACACACACATGTGCATTCTCAGTAGTTACTACATATTCAGTGATTGACCAGCTGCATTGATGATGACCTCAATTAAAAGGTGTCTTTGTAGGTCCCTTGCAAAGCATGGTGGTGCACTGGGGTCTAGAGGGCATTAAGAGTTCCTGGACCTTGATGAGATTCATTATAGGCACCTATGCAGCTGATGCAGAGTTTGTTGTTAATCTTTACCTTTAGCACTCTTAATTGTGTGTCCCACCAAACTGAGATTCACTAGACATCATATTATCGAATAATTTTTTTTTAGAAATGCCTCATATATTTTACTGGTGTCATCCCAAAATTGACCACACAGCTGAGTCTGTAGACAATAAGAGAGGATGATTTACTGTGACAGGAGGTCTGTAGTTCTGGCCAGCAGCACATCAGTAACAGTGTGGAACATGAGCATTTAATGGGGACATGACATATTCTTTGAATGTTGTGCTAAAGTACAAAAATCATATCCAGCCCACCAGGCTTCTGTGCATAAATCTCTGTTGTACACTATTCTAGGTATGAAGCTGCTCCAGATTTGGGACCACTTAAAGAAGCATATGCATGACTGGTCAGAAGTCCCCCATTTGGATGCAAAAAATTAGGATTTTATGCCAGTGGCGAAAATAAGCATCTTCCAGAGGTCATTTGGGATGCTGAATTAAGAGGCTGACTAGGACTGTAGCCTTAATAGAGAAATTAAGGCCTCCAGAACTGAGCTAACCAGTGTCCATGAGATGCTCACCCAGCTGACAAAAACCCTACAAACCTCTAATCACTAGTGTTTGATCAGAGCAGTGCAGAGACACAAGGTCTGCAACTCCACAATTAAAATCATTTTGGGATACTAATTCTAGTCCTTTCTATGGTCAATCAGTAATGTAAATCCAAGCTAATTTATATTTTGAAACAGCTGAAAAATGGAGTCTAAAAGATAAACTTAATATCTTAAAGTAATAAATATCTCTTTATTTTGTCAAAGGACCCCAGTCTCTTCTCTCTCTGTCGGTGAGCATGGCTTTGTTCAGCTCCCACTCATCACCAAGGGGTGGTACATGGAAAAGGGAATTCAGTGAAGTTATTAAATAATTTTCTGCTTAAAAATTGCTTCCATCATCACTTTTGTGTCTCTAGCTGCCAGGTGTTTGACTGCTACTGTATGTATACCAAAACATTAAAAAACACATTTCTAACTCCTTTTAAGTAAGGAACAAGTAATGAACAGCAGTGTCACTGGCTGTTTCCCTGCTCTTCAAGGTTTACACAAAATATTCATTGGTCCCCTAGAAACAGTCCAGACAGTTGAAGAGGGAGACTCATGTTATATCTTGAAACCAGGGCTGCTATGTGGTCCTACAGAGAGTTCTTGGAAAAATTAGAACAGAAACCTCTGCTTAAAGCCCAGTAGACATAGATGGTTGAAGGAGGCACTGCCTCTTAACAGTCTTTAGGGGGGTTTTGTCTAATATTCTGTAACAGTGGGATTTTTTTAAATGAAAGACCAATAGTAGTTCAAGTACTTTTCAGAGCATGATCCAGTGCTTTCAGTGGAAGGAGAGGCCCAGGCTTGGGCTTCTGTTTAACATGAGCAGCTACTTTCCACACAAGGGTGAGGAGAGAGATCTGAAATGGAAAGTCCTTGGCTGGTACAACAACTAGAAACAGCATCTCCCAAATCTGAATCATGCCACATACCATATTGAAGTGACCCAAATACATCTAATGGTACATGGCAACAGTTTGGAATATCCTTTGTGAAGGCTTTGTAAAAGCGGCAAGGAGTAGATTACTATGTGGTTAATAATGTTATTTGTTGCACTATAATTTATTGATGCTGAACAGTAATTTCATCAGTAATTACTGTTGTGCAATTTGTAGCATTACATGGAGACAGAAACCTTTGTGTAATGGAGCCTTCTCCACTGAAGGCTGTCCAATGGGCCATCATATTTAACAAGGTTAAGTGCAAGGGTAAAACTATGTAAAATTGTGTGGCTGCCCTTGTCAACATTAGAGCACAAGTGTGATTAGAGCCATCTCTGCTTAGTATGATGCTTAAACATATTAAGAAAATTAAGCACTGAATTACACACAGTACAAAGGAAATAAATCACATGGGGAGTTAGAGTCAGGCCATGAAGGGAGGAGAAATTTTTGAAGACTGTTTCCTCGTTCTTGGTTCTCCAGCAGAAAGTCTGCTATGAAAATCTACTCACAGGAATATTAATGGTACTTATGTTGGGACACTTATTTAAATCAGACATTTATTCTCTGCTCCCCCCTCCCCTCTGATAACTTTAGTGACATAACAAACCTCACCTTCTTTTCAAAAGCCTTTTAAGCTGCTCAAGCTGCAAGCATTATAGAGGAGCGAATGGTTACTACCCCTCCTTCAGAGGCTGTTCAATGCTAAAAACTTTTACTCTTAATGCCATAACCCTGAGGAAACTACATTTAATGAACTCAGGAAATGAGTAATCCCTGTCAGACTGTAACAAGTCCATGGACATTGAGTTGTTCTTCTGCAAATGGTGTCATTGTGCTCAGCACATGACTTCAGGGGGAGGAGGTAAGATCCAGAAATACTGGCCTGGGGGATCATCTGTCCCCTCCCAGAATATATCAAAACTTGTAATGCTTTGTAGTGTTTTCCTCTCTGACAGATATCTTTCATCTTTCTTTCAATCCATCTTTCTTTTTTTTCCCCCCTCTTTTTTATTTTTTCTTCTTTCTTTCTTTCCTTCTTTTTCCTATCTCAGCGCCCTGCCTCTTTCCTAGCCACCTTCTTAATTCAAAGACACCCAACTTTCAAAGTTTATAGCTGTGAACAACATCTTCACATGCACAAATAAAGTCACTTCCAAGCTTTGGCATTTGCAGGAGTTGAGCCTGAAGTGTTAAAGTACAAACACTTTCTGATCAGCCATTCCCTTGATAACAGATGGCCCAATCTATGCTCCAAGATTGTCTTTAACTCTGTCTGACCCAACATAAAACCAAATGTTCATAAACTGCAGTTCTCCATACCCCAAGATGTCCATTTTTGGCTGTAAATCTGGAGCACATGCTGTTATATGAGATTTGTAACAGTCGTGTGCGATATAGGGAGGCGTGTTTGCTAACTTGGGGGGGATCTGATCAACACAGGCAAATCACTGCTCCCTCCAACAACTTCAGCTTCTTCTGAGAAACTTTCTCTGCCAGTATTTTCAATGTGATAAAGTTATTTTTTTATTTCCCTGGCTACTACCTCATTGTATACCTTTGGTAAATGTATCAAGCCAAAGCCATAGGAATTCTGTGCATTAAAGGCCACAGGAATCACACTGCACGTGCATGAGAAGAGACTCCCTGTATAACACCAGAATTTGGGTACAAGATCTGCAGGGATGAATGCTGCTTCTTTCCATGGGCATCAGTTTTGCCTCAAGGGCAGGAAAGCACAGAAAAAATGCCAGATGCAGAGCCCATAGAGGCTGATGAAATAACATCTTGAAGTCAATGAATTATGAGGAATCAAGCCATAGCTCAGGTGGCTGGTTGAAGCCATGCTTCTCCAGCTTCATTCAATGTACTCCTAGTGGGTTGTGATCACACACTACTACTGCAAAAGAAGCAGGGAAATAACTGTTACTGGATGCTTGGCAACCCTTTATTTCAGAAGGAAAAGGGCTGGATCTGCTATTTCTGATAAAGTCACAAATTCTGTTAATCAAAAGGATAAAAAAAGAAATAACCACCTTTCTTATAAGCCATGAAACTTTCACCTCAAGCTTCAAAACAAGAGATAATTTGTTTTTAGAGTCCATAAAATAGACAAATGTTCACTGATGTGAAAAAATGTCTTTTCACAGGCATTATTTTTTGCAGTGCAGGGGGAAGGGGAGCTTCTAATCTGTTTATACTAGGATTAATATTAGGAGTGAGTTAGTTTTTCCAAGGTTCAGCAGAGCATGAGGGGGAAAACAAAACAAAACTTATTTTCAGGAATGTTTACCAATGGGTTCTGGTCATGACTTGTGTTTTGAAACTTGGGAGGCCAGGTTTTGAGTCTTAGTGTTAGTGTTTAACTTTAGGATTAGGAATTATTGAGTTAGGTTCATTAAAATAGCTGGGTTTTGTCCTTCAGAAATTTAAGAAAACATGGTGTAAGCCTTGGAAGCAAGGTCTTTTTCTGGGTAACAACAGTCTCATTCAGCTCTAAGCATATGGCAGTCTTTGTTTCAGAAACCTGTGTTAAAGTAAGGGTAATGCTCCCCATTCCAGCAGAGTCATCAGCTCTGTTCTCAGGGATTTACGTAGCTCTCAATAATGCCTAATGTTTAAAAATGCCTCAAATGCCTTGAGACATCCCAGCATACTGCAACTACTGTAAGGGTGATAGGGGCCAGTTATTCCCTGAATTTCATGATCTGTTCCCAGTTTGAAGAGGAGAAAAAAAGCACCAACTGCACAGAAAGGGTAAGGTTTGTGAAGGGCATCTCTGAACTCTCTCAGATGAGTAGTGGATGATGATGAAATATTTCATAAAAAAAAACTTTGAGGAGAAACTACTCCCAGATGTTAGCATGAGGACATCCTCCTGGGAACACATGAAATGGACAGAAGTGGTTGTCCTGTTGCAATGGGTTATTCTGCAAAGGGCAGACTGCATTCCCATGCTCTGGCACAGGCAAGACAAAGGCTCATTTTGGGGGCAAATCTCACTTCTTGAGCTTTCTGAATGACTTGCAGCGATCTCTGTGGTTTTGTGCTGACTGCATGGTAGGATCTCTGCATTTCCATCCTCAGCAGGACCAGTTCTGCCTTCAGCCACGTTAATGTAACTGAATTCAAAGCAGCTGCCCCATTATAGAGCAGACTAAGACTAGCCCCAACTTGTCTATGTGTGGTTGCGCTCACAAATGTCCCATTAATTGAGAACAGTCCCTAGTGGGTTTTCATTTCAAGAAGAGTTTTAGAAGTTTGGGTCACTGCAAACAAAATCGTGCTCTCCTCTGCTTTGGGTGTTTTACAGTAACTCAACTCTTTTTTTAATCTGCAGCCCAACCAGCTGACTGGAGCTGGCAGGAAGACAATGAATCCATTTTACAAGGACTTTCAAGGTTTCAAAATGTGTTTTGGATCTGCCTTGGAGTGAAAACAAAACCTTCTGAACTTTTTCATACGGTGAAGTCGTGTCAAGACCATTTTTGCCTGAGAAGGCTCTGAGATTGCCTCTGTGGTGCAGACTGCTAAGACAGCCTCATTTTTACTGCTGGAGGTCAGGTGGCTGCTTGTTACTCTGAAAACAGCAGCTTGGTAATGTATAAATAAACCTGGATGACTTCAGCCCTGAACACACGAGAAGATGGTTTCTACTTTGGAAGTTTTCTTCTAGGAAGAATGACTGTTGTGACTTTTCTTGGGGTTCTCTGGAAAAAAAACCCAACATCTCCTCCTAATGATGTAAGGACACAATGACCTTGGATTTCTGTGATGACAAACCAGCCATGGGTACAATGGGTTGGGACCCTGATTCCCAGCCTCACTTTTCATTTTTACAGATACTACCAGTTTGCTCATGTAGATATGTTTTCTTCTCATATTTCTACACTTAGCAAGGTGAGATAGGGCACTGTACAATAAATATATGTTTTTTAAAAAAAAGGAAAGAATTACCTTATCAGTTTTAAAACCACCTCTTTTTCCTTCCTTTTTTTTTTTTTTGTCTTCCAACTGCTCTGCTTCATTTATTGTTTAAGACAGATAAGCTCACTGACAAACGCAAGCCCTGGTCCAGAGAACACCAATGCTAAGTTATTTTTTCCAGGCAGAGACCCTGACTATGCCTTATTTGCACTCAGTGGTATATATCATCTCTCACATAGTTTTAGACCTGCCAGAAATTACACCAGTGTTGGTAATAGTGTACTTGATTTTGAAGGGAGGAGAAGCTATGCTACTTCAATCATTATTTAAACCATATCCCTTTGCTTTGTTGAATGGCAGGCTCCCATTCACACACAGCATATCATGCAGACACAAATAAGGGGCTGTCTTTGGGAAGAAAACTTTCTTCAGCTGATTTACTCTGTTTTTTTTTTTTTTTTTTATAAAACCCCATAATTTTAGCTAGAGAGGGGACAGAAGAAAATTGTGACATATATTTATCAATCTTTCGAGCACAGTGGCTTCCTGTGAAACATGACCCCACATGTCAGGTGGAAGGACAAAGCTTCTCCCTGAAGAACTTTCAGTCTGAATAGGAAGCAATAAGAAAAAAACGTGGTTTTGCTACATTTACTTATTTTACTAATGGAGAAATAAACCACTGTGAGAATGGGTGTTTTATCAAAAATATGTCTGGTTAAAAAGAAACCCTCTCTGGGAATGCAGTCAGATTCACTAACCGCAAGATTATCTTTCTTAGTCATTTTCTTTCCAAAAGATTTCACATAATAATTTCTGCCATTCTGGTTGATACCACATTAAATGGAAAAAGCAACCTACTTGCCACATAAATTACTAGAGCAGACCTATCACCAGCTCACCATAAGGATGCATTACCTGTTTTTCCTTCTTGATGATATTGTGAAGTTTATGAAGTCCATGTGGTCACCTATCCATTACCTCCACACATCCATTACTGGCTCTTTCTACCTTGCCAATTATTTCCTAACATTGCTGTAGAGCTCATTTTATACATTAGGATATACTAGGTATGCAGAGTTGGATTCAAACCTGGTACCAAATCAACTGGACATCAAGGCATTGTCCAAAGAGCTGGCTTTGTGGTAGGCAAAACCCAAATGCCAATAGTCCTTTCACACGTAGGTTAGTGATTTTCCCACTGCCCATCCATTTTCTTTTTACCTCATCAAACATAACTCAAAACCTACGATTTCTTGGCCACAGAGTACATGGTTTATATTTGAAGAGAGAAATTTGTAATAAAGATGACGGATTCATGTAAGCATCCAGTGAACTCATACTGTCTTCTTCAATGTTTATATTCACTTATTGTGCTCTACTGTTCTCAAATAATTACATAACTAGCCACAGCCATTTCAAACAGCCCTTCAACGCACATCAGCCTCATATATAAACATTAGTGCTTTATACAGTCATTTTGTATGAAATTTGTCTGCAGGACAAGAGTTTGCTGTACCATATTCATTTTGTGAGATGATTCAGGCAGCAGTTAAGACTCAAAGTGCTTTTGATTTCCTTGCAAACAGTCTGTCTGCCTTCCTTGCTATCTGTAGCCCAAGATCTAAGAAGGAGTTTACCCAGTATAGTCTGTGTCCAGAGTCGTGATAATAAATCACTGAGCTGCAAATAACAGGCACAGATTCCAGGCATCTGGATCCCTTGCTCCATAACTGCAGGCACAAAGTCCTCGATCATTTCTTTAAACATGTCCAATTTCAGCTCAAGCACCCACTGCTAATGGGTCAGATGCTGCAAGGCTACATTAATAAGGTTCTGTGCTCAAGGGGCAATAATTTTGTGTCTCATTTTGGGCCATTAGCTTGGGCTCAGCCCTGCCCTAACCATAAACAAAGGAAGACTGAACCTGCTTGAAAAGTCTTGGTGGCTTTCTGCCCTGTGAGGAGCAGTCTCATGCAGTAAAATCACAGAATCACAGGGTTTGAAAAGGACTTCTGGAGATCATCAGTCCTATGTCCCTGCTAAATCAGGTTCACCTAGAGCAGGTTGCACAGGTTCACATCCAGGCAGGTTTTTAATATCTCCAGAGAAGGAGACTCCACAACCTATCTGGGGAGCCCGTTCCAGTGCTCTGTCACCCTTAAGTAAAGAAGTTTTTCCTCATGTTCAAATGGAACATCCTGCGTTCCAGTCTGTGCCCATTACCCCTTTGTCCAGTCACTGGATACCACCAAAAAGAGTCTGGCCCCTTCCTCTTGACACCTGTCATCTAGATATTGATGAGCACTGATAAGATCCACTCTCAGTCTTCTCCAGGTTTCACAGACCCATGACTTTCAGCCTTTCCTCATAAAGGAGGTGCTCCAGTCCCCTCATCACTTTTGCAGCCTTCCACTGGACTCTCCTGTACCTCCTTGTCTCCCTTGAACTCGGGAGTCCACAACTGGACACAATACTCCAGATGTGGACTCACTAGGGCAGAGTAGAGGGGGGAGGGTAACATTCCTCAATCTGCTGGCAACACTCTTCTTAACGTACCCCAAAATATCATTGCTCTTCTTAGCCACAAGACCACATCTCTGACTCATGGTTAACCTGTTGTCCACCAGGATTCCAAGGGACTTCTCTGCAGAGATAATTGCCTGCAGGTCAATCCCTAACCTGTACTGATACATGGGCTTATTCCTCCCTAGGTGTAGGACCCCACACTTGTCCTTGTTGAGCCTTGTTGAAAGTAAAAAAAGGCCTGAAAAACAGACTGCTCCAGAAAGTGGTGAAGGGCATCCTGGCTTTCATGGGGACAGAGCTGATTCTATGGAAAAATGTCAGGTATTTTTTTAAAAAAGAGTGCATCAGATAAGTCACCATCTGACTCCCCACTCAACTCGTGGGCAGGGAGGGTGGTGAAATGGTCCATTAGAAAAAAATGTAATCCCAACAAGCCTGTTCACCTCACAAAGTAAAAAATACCTATGAGGCAATGAATCTCATCACTGTGAGCAATTGGGCACTGTGGGTAGGGACTAGCAGAAGGCATAAGCATCATGTAATTCCTAATTTAAGCCCTTTTTAAACATTGTTATAAGACAGACCTGAGCCAAAATCATTGGCATGGGGGTGGATTCATATCTCTCCACCTTCATGCCCAAGGGGTGCAGTTGTATCTCAAAGGGAAGAGGATATTACACAGCAACAGCCCGTATTCCTACTTGAAAGGAAAACAAGGAAGAAAAGAAATCCTGGAAATTGTGCTGATTTCTCCCCAGATATGAAGAAATGGGCATTTCTGTCTTTCCTCTTGCTGTCAGGAGGGCTTGTAGTCTTTGTTCTTTGAAAGGGAGAAAGATTAAATCCTCTGGGTTGAGTAAAGTATGTTTTTCAGAAGATGTCTCTTTCCCAGTGACACAGCCCCTTGTTGTACAAACACACAAACACACATGCGCACCACACACATGCATGTACACACAGACACACATTTTCTATTTCATTAAAGAACATTCTGGTAACAATCAAAGGCAGCTCATAAATGTCATATTTCGAAAAGCATAATACATGATTCCTTCTTTGGAGCAGGTTTTATGACAAACAGTATACCAATGTTTGTGTATCATTTCTAGGACCATAAAATAACTTTTTACAGCTCTTAGGCTAATATCTGAAAAGTAGACTACATTTTTCTACGAAATTCTTTCACAGTATTTAAAGCATAAAATCCCTTGCCATTCCACCCTCCCTCTCCTCGTTTCTCTTTCTATGCAAAACCATGTGACAAAAAGCAAAATGCTTTTAAGAAACATACCTTTGGCATTGAGCCAACCCCTCTTTTTCTTTTTCTTTTTTTTTTTTCTTTTTCTTTTTTTTTTCCTTTTTCTTTTTTTTTTCTTTTTCTTTTTTTTTCTTTTTTTTTTGGCTTTGCCAGTTGAAGCTGACAGATATCTATAGCAAACAGTTAACATATATAAACATGTCAGATATAAAACAAATATACTTTGAAAGAAAACAGAGAGCTGGAATGGTTCATGCTGCGAGACAGTGTTGGTGCAATTAGCAGGAGCTGGGTGTGGGGTCTTCAGGGAGAGTTTGGCAGGTCTATCTAAGGTAGAAGTACCTTTCTTCTTCACTCTGTCAAGTCCTGTGTGGATGGCATGGAAAAAAGACAGGCCCGCAGTGTCACAGCCACCATCTGGTATAGATGAAAAGAAAGCATGGGAGATTTTTATGATGGTCAGTGAGGCGGTGTGTATGAGAGACATCTGCAGGCTTGTGTTTCTGGAATACATTTCACAGGTTGAATAAGCTGGATGATCGTTGAATTGCAACCACTTAAAGACTTGATCTTGCAAAGCTTCTGTTGGATGCTGAGCCCTCCTTCTTCTGCTCAGCAAGGCTTTTCTCCGCTGTTTATTATCACATGGCACTTAATGTGATTATAAATGAACAAGCCTGAATTAATTAGAGTTAGGAAAGAAAAAACAAGTAGCAGTGTGGTCTGGTGCTGTATATTGTGATCAGGCTCACAGTACCCCAACAGTGAGGAACCATCCCAGCACCAGAGTCACCTGTAAGATCATGAGATATTACCCATAGAGGGATGCATGAAGTCCAGGCAAAAATGACCTCAGGACGATGACCAGAGAGGAGGGAAAAGGTGTGCTGTTTGGGTCTGCTCCCTGCTCCGTTGTAGTCCCAAAGCCACATCTCTTCACTGCCTTCTATCTTCTGTTGGGGCAGAGGTGTGCATGGACCTAGACTCGCCATTGTGGGCATTCTTGTTATCAGACTTAATGAGGAAAATAACCATTTGACTTCCTGTCAAGTCAATTAGTGGGGATGGCACCCTTAAACAGCAGTTCAGAGTGAGCTTTGGCATCCAAAATGGCACGGGATCAATCCAGACCCTGCTGCACATATGTCTAGAGGATCTCCTTCTTGGTGGGTCCTATAAAACAATCTAGCACAGATCAGACACCAGGGTGACTCCTGACTATTGAAACACAGCAACAGGTTAAGAATAGACTAAATAGACAATTAAACAGATTAATTCAGCTCTCAAGCTGACTAGGACTGCAATTAAATGGACTCAGATTCTTCAGACTAGGAAAGACACTGCTGAAGGAGGTATGATAGAGATCATGAGTAGGCTGGAAAATATTAATAGAAGACTGTTTGCTGTCTCTTCTAATACAAGAGCTAGAAGATGTCAGATGAAACTAGTTAGTGGCAAGTTCAGAGAAAAAAGGAAACAAAAGAAGCGCCATTTTCCCCAGGGTACAGTTAAGAGGGGGAACTCTTTGCCATAGGGCTACCAAGCGCATTCATGGAGGAAAATTTATTTAAGGGCTGTTGAAGACAAAGATGCCTCCCCTGGCTCAGGGCAGAGCTGATGCTGCCAGCGGCTGGTGAGCACAGTAGGGGACATCTCTGTGTTCTGGCCCCACTTACACCTCTGCATCCATGCAGGAGATAGGTCAGGTCTGCCTTGGGATGGAGGATTGAAGGGGCTGAGGATCAGTGTCTGTGTCCCACTGAAACAGTTTAAAATCCACACTTTAAATCACAATTAAGAACCTACTATCAGAATAGATGCTTCCTGTAGCTGGAAGGGAAGGCACACACCTCCATGTGTTCAGAGTTCCTTAGAAAGTCCAGCCAGCAATACCTGAACACACTGGGAGCTGAAATCTCCTTGAAAAAATTGAAACTGGAGTTAGGAAGGGGTTTGTCCTTCTGATGCCTCCCAGGGACACAGATCAAACCTTTATTCTATTGTGAGCAGAAGAAAAGAGGGATTAACAACAGTGATGGGTGAAATTCAAACACTTTGCAGGTTTTGTTCAATTTGGGTAAGTCTAAAACAGATCTGGATTGGAAATAAGCAGTACACAGATTTCAGAAAATGCCTTCCATTGAAGTAATCTCATGTCGCAGATTGCTTTTATTTGATGAAGAAATAAATAAGGATGGAGACAAACTTCTTTATCTACAAGAATATTTAAGATGTGAATCACCAATAATGGAATATTTTGTAGAATAATATTTGTCAATTATTCTTTTAATAAAAAAAAATGAGACTTTGGAAAGCCAATTTTAAATGAGTTAGATTCCTTCCTTCCTTCCTTCCTTCCTTCCTTCCTTCCTTCCTTCCTTCCTTCCTTCCTTCCTTCCTTCCTTCCTTCC
>JANIJG010016258.1:0-16162 GCA_024611175.1 Megaceryle torquata
CACAGGCTCCCACACCCTCACACCAAGGAACTTGCTCCTCCTGCTCAGCTGGAACCTCCTGGCTTCCAGTTTGTGCCCATTGCCCCTTGTTCTGTCTCTGGGCACCACTGACCCGAGTCTGTCCCCATCCTCTTGCCCCCTGTTCTTCAGGTATTGATAAGCATAGATTCACTCATTTAAGATAAGAGCTTTCCTGCCAAGAGGCAATGGTCTGAAGTGAGTTCTTTACACAGGCAATATCAGGAAAACCCAGAGGTGCTTGCTGAATACCCCTAGCTAGTCACATTTCTGGACTTCCACCAGCCACCACACTCGGGTCACAAAGAAGGGCCTGAAACACGAGTGACCTTTTCTGCTTTGGCAACCAAATCAGCTTCCGAAAGCTCAAGAGAAATGAAGCAGATGCTCAGCTGCTCCTCACCCTCTACACACACAGCCCTGGTCTTTCAGTCTTTTCCCCACCAGCAGCAGGGAGAGGAAGCAGCATCCCACTGCTGTAACATGGGGAATGGCAGTGGTCTTACCAGACGGGGTGCCAGCACTTCAACAGCAATCTTGAGTAGCTCCTATGAGGTCAGAATATTATTTATCTCTCATTTATTTATATTCTCACAGACTTAAAAACCAAGCACCTTGACTCCACAAACAGAAGATGCTCGTGGGACTGCGTGCACCATCGCAGACCATCTCATACCACCCCCCAGCACCTTCCATCACACAAACAGGGTTTGTGAATCAAAGCAACGTCCCGCCTTCAGCCGTGCTGCATTTCTAGAGGAACCCAAGAGATCCTGGCAAATTTAATGAGTACATTTCAAGGGTGTTTGAGCATCTAATTCCCTAAATTGCTTCAGCAATCCTGGCCTTAATTCCAAATGAAATCTTGCAAGTGACAAGAACACAGCATTGCTTGGTGTTCCGCTCAGTATTGACTTCTGCTTGGAAATGCACACTTTGATTCCATTTGGAGGTTTAACTCCCATCTACTGGATCTTTTTTTGCCATCACTTGTGAGATGCAGAAATTCAATATTTTATTGCCTCCTGCAGTGAGAAAATAAATAAATATTTTTTCTGACTTTTTACCCCCAGCCACCAAACTAAACTGGCTGCTATTTTTAGTCTCAACCATTAACCTGCCACCTCCAGAAGCCCATTACAGCTGGTAATGTAGCACACCCTCAAAAACCTCTTCAGAGTTCTATTTGATGGGATCACACCCTCATTTTGTACTCCTTTAATCTCATCAAATAAATACTCTCTGCCTAATGCCAAACCAGAATAGTTGTCTGGTTTTGCATCCATGCAGAACAATAATTTACATACAAACTCACCCAACCTGTTTAAGCCACTCACCCTCCCTCCTCGGTACCTATCACTTCACCAAGTTTTGAACTGCTTCCAGCCTTGACTTTAGCTGATTTTATATTTTCTTCCACACCGTGAAATTACCCTGATTTCCAGAACTTGCAAGATCTGAATGTTAGTTGTTGACAGGACTTCCCAGCCAGCTCCTAAACCCAGGTGCACACACCATTTCATGGTGCTGATTCTCTAGCTGAAATATTTCTTCCCATTTTAAATCCCAAACCAGTAAGGAGAATATTTGCAGGACATTTCTAACCTACTTAAACTTCCAACATTGTGTTCAGAGAAATTTGTGCTTTAAGAGCTGAGGCAATTCAGAAGGCTTCAGTAACAGAGAATGTGAAATTATCTTCTTGATCCATTGTTAAACCCTTGTCTTATTTGTTTTTTTGTTTGGTTTTTTTTTGCAGGGGAGTATCTTCTGGGATGGTTTGGGTTGGGTTTTTTTGCTGGGTTTTTTTGTTTGTTTGCTTTTTGTTTTCATTTTTGGTTTTGTTTTTTGTTGTTTTTTTTTTTTTTCGGGTGTGGGGGTGGGGGGGTTTTTTTGGGTTGGGGCTGTTGGTGGGGTTTTTTTTGTTTGTTCTGGTTTTGTTTTGCTTGGTCTTGAGAACACAGTTACTACCTCCAGCCATGACTATAGTCTCTCTTGAGCATTCATGTCCTGAATACCAGAATCCTTTGCCATGTCCCTTCTGCAACCCAGTGCTCTCCTGCCCCTGCCCCACATCATTCTCCAGCTGAGCCTGCAGCAAGAAAGAAGCCAAAAGAGCTGGCAGGAAAGGGCAACAAAACAAAAGAAAAGTAGAAGCTGTATAATCGAAAGAGAACAAATTGCAGAAACCATTTCAAACAGCACAGTGGCAGAGAGAGTTTCATATACAGTAAGGATTTCAGGGGAACATCATTTCAGTATTCCCCCGTGAGCTGGAAGAGGTTGCTAATGTACCTCAGGCAGGCTTGTACTAGTCAGCAAGGACAAATTTATCCTTTTATTTTGCACGGTGCAGGTTCCATCCCTGTAACACTGAACTAAAATTATTATCTGAAGAAAGTTTGGTTTGTTTTTTTTCCATGATGTTATTGCTTTAGTTGATATATAACAACATAAAGCCAGACCACATAAGGAGAGAGGCACTTCCTAGACTCTTTTCAGTGTGAGGATACACATGGAGCTCTTGAATCCATGGAGCTGGCAGCAAGTGGGAAAGTATTTATTGCTCTGCCTGCTTCTGATGTGCAACGTCAGCTCCTGAGCAACACCTCTCCTGCCGCAGCCGCCGAAACCACAGTGCCACTTCCACAGATGGGTTTGCTCCCAGGACAGATGAATTATTTCAGGGATATGATTTGATACCACAGGAGCAAATAGGATTTCCCACTGTGCTCAATTTGAAATTGAGGAGAATGATGGGAACACAAGAAATACTCCCTTTCTCAGAGTTAATGGCGTTATTACTTTTGACCCACCGCGTAAGCTTCTTACGGGCATCTGCTTCCCACAGCGAGCACTTCCAGAAACAGCCACGCTGGGGGAATTCAGAGGCCCGTGGAGCCACTGCCAGCAACACCGGTGGAAGCAGATACCTCAAGAAGAACACAGAAACCATAACAAGGTTGAATAATTTTGGTATATCCCGAGCTAGAGATGACCTGAGGCTCAAAGAGACCTTACAAGAGTGTCATCTATGCCTAACACAACGGCCTTTGTGCATTTGGGAGTAGAAGGTATGAAATGTCTTTTCATTTCAAAGACAAGACAATTCACCCTTCTATCTCATTGTCATTTAAGTTT
The DNA here is from genome assembly GCA_024611175.1 of Megaceryle torquata. Taxonomy (NCBI): domain Eukaryota; kingdom Metazoa; phylum Chordata; class Aves; order Coraciiformes; family Cerylidae; genus Megaceryle; species Megaceryle torquata. The sequence continues at coordinate 3,160 of JANIJG010016258.1, forward strand.
CTCTTCTCCAATGCACAGCCTGTCAGGGGATTGCCATTCAAGCCACGATAAAGAGCCTTGTCTACCTTTTTCTTTAAAAAACCCCAAGCAAGTCATCATCAGTTTTCAATTAGCACCCAAAAGCTGGGTTGGTTTTTTTTTTTCCTTTGTATTTGATTACAGTACCTTTACCTCATCTTAGCTTTTGTGCCTTCTCACTGCACTTAACCCCAGGCAATACCTCTCATTTGTCTCATTACAGCTGTTGCCTTCCCACCAGCATTACTAGTAAAAATATCTCGCTTTTCCTCTTGTACTGCATCAAAGATCATCCTATTTTAACTGGTAATTTGTTCTCTATGTCTTGTGTCCTTTTCCCCTAAGGAACACTATTTTGACTGTTGCATAATTAGATTGTGCAAAGCACTCGCTCCCCATCTCCCAACAAGAGAAGACCACCTTAAGATTGAAATCTCTTTCATACGTTCTCCCTGGAGAGGATTAATTATATCCCTTTTGTTTGGTCTCATTAAAGCTCAACGTCTTCTCCATCCCTAACACGCTGATGAGAGATTCTCCTTATCTGACTTCTGCAAAACTCAGTCATCTCTTCCCTGCTGATTAACATTTCTTGATTTGATGGCATATTGAAGCTCCATCTGTACCGCCCTCGAACAAAACTCACAGTACAGTAACATACATTGATGATCTATTCCTTATGAAAATAAACTGATCACACCTTGTTCTTTCCAATAAATGTATCACTTGTCAAAATACCTTCTCCGATGGCGCGTCTTCTGTTGTGCATCACTTTAAGAGACTTCTTATGTCTCTACCTCGCATCCTTTTGCCCCGAGCAAAAATGTCCCCTTTACAGAAGGGCAATAAGCTGATAGAAAGCGTCACAGGAACTGCTGTTTCTTCTGGGAAGAATCACAGAATGTTAGGGGCTGGAAGGGACCTTGAAGTGTCATCGAGTCCAACCCCCCTGCCAGAGCAGGATCACCTAGATCAGCTCACACAGGGATGCATCCGGGTGGGTTTGGAATCTCTCCAGAGAAGGAGACTCCACAACCCCCCTGGGCAGCCTGGCCCAGGCTCACTGTGGAAAAGTTTCTCCTCACATTTGCATGGAACCTCCCATGCTCCAGTTTGCACCCCTTGTCCTGTCACTGGACATCGCTGAGCAGAGCCTGGCTCCAGCCCCCTGGCACTCGCCCTTTCCGTGTTTATAACATGAATGAGGTTGAACAAGGAAGAGCTGTGTCTGGAGAGGAGACGTTTAACTCAGTGTTGGGTATCCAGTGGGTAAATGCTTCTGATTGAGCTGTTGCCTGGCTGCAGAGATCTTGCCCAGCCTCTGAGCAGGTCAGTACTCAGCCTGTCCAGCTCTGTCTCCAGCAGCTACATAACCAGGATGTATGTCATTAATTTTGTTTAAAGTACTGAAGTTAATTACAGTGGCCATGATAATGTTGGGTAGAGGGCTGGCACTTGATGATCTTAGAGGTCTTTTCCCACCTTACTGATTCTGTGATTTACAGGATGCTATAATATATTGAGCATTTGTACATGTTACAAAGAGAAGCCCAAACCCTAGAAAAACACAGGCAATATAAAAATAAATACTTTTTGCAGCCAGGTATCATAGAATCTTTAGGGTTGGAAAGAACCTCTGGGTTCATCGAGTCCAACCTTCATCCTAACATCACTCTATCCATTGGACCATCTTTTTCTGGCTCAGTAGGAACAGAGTTTGGAGCCTTAAAGATCAGTAATTGTGAAAGAGCTGCGGGTCACGCGTGGAAATGTGCATCTCCACCCTTGCAGATGCCGATGCCGAGTTCCCCGGCGCCCCAGGCGCGCCTCTGGATGTGCAGTGCTTAGATGCCAACAAGGATTACGTCATTGTCTCCTGGAAGCAGCCTGCTGTCGATGGAGGAAACCCCATCCTTGGCTATTTCATTGACAGGTCAGTGAGCCCGCCAGGCTGGAGAAGTCACTCTGCTGCTCACACTAACTCAAAGACCTCAAAGCACATTGGAGAGCATGAGATAAAGTGGTCGTTTGTTATTTTCGTTCTTGATGCCAGCCAGAAGAAAATGACCTGTTGTGTTTTAGATTGGCTGGGCCTGGTCTAGCTTCCATGGCAATAATTACATCCTGCTTCATTTAACTGCATCGTGGCCCCGGGCACCATACATGGCCGCCTTGGCGGCCCAGCGGTGTTGGAAGCGGGGTCCGGCTGACAGCCCCACTTTAACCCCCTCCGTGTTCTGGGCCAGCCACAGAGCTTGCCGCCAAGGTCTCCACACCCCACGGAGCCCATCGTTTTGGGGATGCACAGTGGAGCACTGCGTGTGAAAGATGAACTGTCTGCCTTCTGGCACTGGCAGAAGATGTGTGGATTGATGTCCCTCCAGGCATGCTAAAGCTGGCACTCCCCAGGCATACCCAGGAGGGTTTGACCAGTGGAGGGAGTTCTGCTCGTGCAGAACTGCAGGGCAGCTGCCAGGGATTTAGTGTGTGCCCAGGTGGCACCTCAGCCCTGGTGCCTCATTGCAGCTGATTTGGTGTCACCGGTACCTGACGCTGCTGAGGAACTGGCTGTGGAGCAGCCAATGGACACGGACAGGTGGTGAAGCTGGGAAGGGGGAGGGGGGGGGGGTCCTTCCAGTGTGTGTCTTTCCCTTCCCAGCACTGCTCTTGTTTGTTTTCCTTAGGTGTGAAGTTGGCACCACCCACTGGACCCAGTGCAATGAGACTCCAGTGAAGTTTGCTCGTTTTCCAGTCACTGGTCTCATTGAAGGTCGCTCCTACATCTTCCGAGTCCGAGCTGTGAACAAAGCTGGCGTCAGCCTCCCGTCCCGGGTGTCGGAGCCCGTGGCCGCCCTGGATCCTGCTGACAGAGCCAGGCTGAGAAGTAAGATGTGCTTCTTGCAGGTGGCCTGAGAGGCTTAAGAAGTCACAACACATTTTAAAACATCCTCAGAAGTGTGACTGTCTTCCCGTAAGCCTTTGCATCCCACTAGAGGGAGCAACACAAAACCAAACCATTCTGTGGAGGCTGCTTTGCCAAGGAGAAACCATCTCGGTGCTCTTAGCACCAAGTGCTCTCTGCTGAAGGGGCTCTGGTGGCTGCAGTGCTGCGCTCCCAGCCTGCAGGACGAGGGGAAAAGGCAGCAGAGAGATAATGGCTTAAAGAGACTCACTTTTGTTCAGCCAACAAACAGCTGAACAGATCCTGTGAATAGCAGAATCCCCCCATGACACTCCCCAGTAGTTCCCTGTCCCTTTTGAACTGGGGAGGCCAGCCTGGACCCAGTACTCCAGATGTGGCCTCATTGGGACAGAGTAGACAGGGAGGAGAACCTCCCTTGACCTGCTGCCCACACTTGTCTGAATGCACCCAGGCAATTTGCTTTCCAATCCACTGCTCTACCCGTATCCAAACATTAAATGCCTAAAATCTAGCTACTTCTACTCATTTCTGAAGTTTTACTGTTTCAAATGGTGCAGTGTTGGGGGGTGTTGCATGCAAAGCTACGTGGCTCACGTGGTCCTGCCTTATAAACCTTATATGTATATAATGGTGCCGCTGGCTGTGGTCAGATGGTCGAGGTTCCCATTCAAAATAATACCCAAAGGCTGGAAGGAGGAGGTTGGGCAGTGCCAGGAATCATTGTGCTCAGACAGACATGTGAAGCCTGACAGCTGGGAGCGGCCTCTTCCTCTCAGTGGGAAGTGTGGAAGCTGTCGCAGGAGATGAAGTCTGGTCTTGGTGGCCTGTTCCCATTATATCTCCTCCTCTTGATTCTCTTCTCTCCCCACCTGCTCCCCCTCTGCTCACATCTCCAAAACAGCTCAGCCCCGGTAAGGTAAAGCACGTGGAGGTGGAGAACCAGTGTTTGCAAAAACTATCGCTGAAGGAGCGTTGAGCTGGCCGATGGCCCAACGCCTTACCGCAGTACCGCAATAACATCGAGGTGCCGAGAGAGCCACCCAGATCAGACCCAGGGGATATGTTGAGCCAGGCTGGGCCATTTCTGTTTGTGACTCTGACCCAGGATTGGAGCTGCTAATGTGAGGGGAAGTGGGGGAAAAGAGACAAAGAGCAGCCTGCAGGAATTCGGCTGTTCCTTTAGAGACCGAGCTGTTAAAGCACATGAATAGAGTATGGGAAATGAAGCTAACTCTCTGAAAACACCGAGCTGAGTGAGGCAAATGCCTCTGCTTGTCACCGAGGTGACTTCAGGGACATTTCAGGGAGGAAGAGATGTTTCAGTGGATTATGTTTTCTAGCTCTATCGGTTGCTGAACTGCTCTCAGTACCCGAGCTGGTAACCCTTCAACCAGCTCAGGTAACTGGCTCGCGTAACCGGCCCACTACGCGAGCAACAGGCAGGCGCAGCAGTAACCAAAAATGGAGCTCATGCCAATCTCACAAATGTTAGTTTCTGAACCACAAAAGACTCGGTTCGCTCGTTACTTCGGGAGTTCCTGAAGCCACCCGCTTCCCTGAGACCTCTGACATTCATTTCAGGTCACCCTTCTGCTCCCTGGACTGGACAGATCATCGTCACGGAGGAAGAACCTGCAGGTAAACACAGCCCTTTTGCCTACAGGAGTCTAGCGCGAAGCTGGCTGAGTAATTAGGAGAACTCCCCATGGGTTCAGCGAACTTTGGTACCCACCCAGAGTTTGTTGTCCTCAGAGGAACTCAGCCCCGAATAACTCACAATGTGGTTGGCCAGGTGAGGTTTCATTATTCAGGACCTAACAAATAAACATGCTTAGAGTTAAAAGAAGGATGTTTAAAACCAGTATTTAGAAGACTTTTAAGTCTGTTTTAAACAGATATCAGCTGCTAAGGTATATGAATACTTCCTCCATGTTTTAATTATGGCACTAATTCTGATAGAAATAGGAAGGAATCAAATCCCAATTCCCTTTCCTATTCTTCTCTCCTGTTCTTCAGAGGGTGTTGTTCCCGGTCCACCTACAGACCTCCAAGTTACTGAAGCCACCAAGAACTATGTTGTGCTCAGCTGGAAGCCTCCTGGGCAGCGGGGCCACGAGGGCATCATGTACTTTGTGGAAAAGGTAAATTTGGACAGAATTCAAATCGTGTTGTGGCAATCTCTGGCCTTTGTTCTGCAGCCTCTTCTGGACTTGTAGTTAACTTCCATTTCCACCTGAGACTTTCAGACTAGGGCCAGGACTAGAACCTCATCAAGGTAACTGCCACTGTAGATTAAGATAAAGTAGGAAGAAAAGAAAGATGGGAAATAGGAAAGTAGATGCAGAATGTGTCGCAGATGGTAATGTCCTTTTATGAGTTGTCATTGACCTACACTGGAGTAGACAGGCTGACAAACTTCCTCTAGAATGAGAAAGTGCAGAGCAGAGTCAGATGTTTATATATATATAAAATATATATTTAAAGGCACATACACATATATGTAAAATAACCTTAGTATAAATGAAGCTCGTCTGGTGTGACAGCTTGGGAAGACTTTGGATGGAGGCATTCTGCAAGTTTCTTGGCATCAGCACTTTCTCCTCCAGCTGCCTTTTCCTATTTATCCTCTACGTTAACTTTCCATTTGCTTCACCAACTCAACAAAGATGACAGGATTTCTTTTCTAGAACAGAACCAGTTTTCATTTCAGTGTCCTGTTTTCCTGAGATGTTTTTGCGTGGCTGCTAGCCTAGAAAATTCTTCATGGCATCACCCTTTTTACTTGTATCTCTTGGCTCACAAACTTTTTTATCAATGCTTTTTCCCTGTCAGACTAGAGGTGTCATCAAGGGAGACATAAATATCTTCCCATTATGTGTTTTTTCATCTCGCTTACAAAATCTGGTCTAAATAAATCAGTTTCACTTAGCAACAGATGTAGAGAGGATGAATACATGAATTTTGAGTTCCCATATAAGAGAGGTTTTTAATAACCTGTGGCCTGCTGAGTGCTGATGTCACACAGTCAGATAATGCTCTCCTGAGCATTTGAATTCCCTCAGAAACCACAACCATTGCTTGAACTTATCCTTAATGTAAATGGCAGGCAAAAATGAATCACTGGTACTAATGGTAGAAGCGATCGTGGTGTGCAGAGCTTCCAGCCACAGAAATAAAACCTGTTCACTAATTAATTGCATGTGTTAACTTTTTCCTGGGAAATGAAGGTCAGATCCTGATTAATTCTGGAAGCCCCAAAACCATTAAAAAGTGGCACAAGAGCATCTAGAAGCAATGTAGTAATGTTAGAGTTTTGTTCTCTGGATGATGCTGAATGCGGTCCAGAACTGGATGCAGTTAATAACATCACTTCCTTGCAGTGGAGAGGACTTTGGCTTTGAGATGTTAAGACCAGTAGGCTTTTAGGAGCAGGCAGACATCTGGCAGATTCATAAGCTTTGAAATCCACTCATTCTGTGGAAAGGCCCCAAAAGAAGGAGCATAGCTCCCTGTTCTCCATAGCAGATGTGCACTTGGTGGTCCGGGTGGAAAGTCCTGTCGGGTTAGCCCCTCAGCTTTCAGGGGCTTCTGTTCCGAACGCGGTTTCTGGCTTTGCCTGCAGTGTGTTGCCGGCACAGAGGACTGGCAAAGGGTGAACACCGAGATCCCTGTGAAGTCTCCTCGCTTTGCTGTTTTTGACCTGGCTGAAGGCAAATCTTACTGCTTCCGAGTTCGCTGCTGTAATTCAGCTGGAATTGGTGAACCTTCAGAGGCAACCGAAGCCACTGTAGTGGACAACAAACTGGGTAAGCGCGTGGTCGAGTGCATTAAATGACCTCCGTGGAAACGTTTCAGTTGACGACGTAATTGTTTTGTCTGAAGACAGATAGCTGCCCTGTGAATAATTCAGCTGTGAAAAGTATTCAGTGATTTATTCCCTTTAGCCAAAATAACTTTGGTTCGGGTTGTTGAACCTTTAATGTATAGTCCAACAGCAGCTGCGATCCGGGGGAATTAAGCTGCAAATAACGATGCCAAGAACTGCAAAGGCAGCAAATAGCAAAAGAAAATGAAAACTCAGGGAAGTACAAAAATGTTTTGTTTTCCTTAGAGTATTGAAAATAAGCCCAGACATCAGCAGAGTTTAACCTTCCTTGTTTGCCAAATTAAACAAAAGCAAATAATTTAATACTTGCACATACGCAGAGACTGTTTCCCCTGGAAGAGAAGCCAAGACGTTCACCACAGTAAAGCACCAGTAGCTACACCTACATTAGCAGTTTGTTTCCAACTGGCAATGCAGATTTCAATCCAACTGCTAGATTGCCTCTGTCCACTTCATACCAGCTGAGTTCTCAGAGCGGTTTGATACACATGAACTACATCCTTTAAGAGGAGGAAAACAGTTCTGCTTGAAAAGCACTTGAGATGCGTTTTGCTGCTTGTCAGGGAAGTTGGTTTCTGACTTTGTGGGCTGCACAAAATCTGCAGTGGGCACCTAAGGCAGCTTCCCTTTTAGAAAGCTCCAAATCACACCTCTGGTGCAGATGTTCAGCATAATAAAGTAAACCTAATTTGAAGGGAATGCCCCAAATCATAGGCAGTGGAGAAGTGAGGAGCCTCACCGCTGAATGCTTGAACCTACTGATGCTGTCCTGTTGTACCAGATTACTTCATTTAAACCAGAGGAGTTCTTTGAGGGTTAAATCTGTGTAGTCATGTCAATATAATCAAGAATAGAATGTCATCCTCATTTTATTTGTAAATAAAAAAATGTAAAATTTTATTTTCTTTTCACTGTCTGGTCGCTGATCTATTTCTGTTTCTCTCCCACAGATATTCCCAAAGCTCCTGGCCGTGTTATGCCAACCAGGAACACAGACACCTCAGTCGTTGTCACTTGGACCGAGCCCCCAGATGCCAAGGAGCTGGTTGGGTACTACATTGAGTCAAGCGTGGTTGGATCTGGTCGCTGGGAGCCGTGCAACAACAATCCCGTGAAGGGCACGAGGTAGTGGATTTTAAAGCACGGAGCTGATGGCCACCAGTCCTTGGTGGCTCCTGGGTAGATGTGCTTTGCAGCTGTTAGCTGAGTCAGTGGCTCTGTGGTAGCCAGCAGGCTGGAGTCACTCCTGCAGGAGAGGTTCACAAGCAGTAATAAAAACCTGTTTCACACTGAGTCTTGTCCAAAAGGAATTTATAATCAAGCTCATATTAGAAAGAGTCAGGGCTGAGGAAACCCAGACACTACTAGGGAAGGGAAGGAGCTCGCTGGTCCTAGCGACTGTACAGCCTGTCAGTTTGATGGAAAACAGCCCAGCGAGGAACCACTGAAGTTACAAACATGGAAAACTAAAGGGCATAATGTTTGGAAGCAGAGTCCTTTGCTTTGGAAGGCTGCTGTAAACACTGCTGTGCTAGAAGGGTAGGAGGACGTGGGCTGTGTCATGCTAACAATATCGCTGTCAAACTCTTTCACTTGCAATTATCAGGATATTAATGAACGCTTTTAAACATTAGGTATAAACTCATGTTTCTTACCAACACGAACCTCAGTCTCTAATCAGGAAAAAGAATCAAGATTTAAAACGTTGCAAGGCTTTGTCTGAGCGAGGCTGTAACCTCCGGAGTCTACAGGAGCCACTGCAGACCTTGCTCTCGGGTGGCTCAGTGTACCTCCAGCAGCACTCCCTGCTTGTTATGGCTGATGAGCCTTGTTGGTACTTGCTCTCTGTGACCTCACCCTTACAACGAGTCCTTACTGTCCAGACTCTGTCTGTTAACTCTTGGCACCTCTGAGCATCACCTGTGGCTCCTGCTTTGCCTTATACATCTCTCTTGACATTTGATTTCTGCCCACGAAAGCAAATGATTTGAGAAGTCCGGTAGAAGGGGGAGGGAAAATTTTGCTCTGAAAATTTGATTCAGGTTTGGTTTTTGTTTTTTCTCCCTCAAAATAAAATTTTGATTTTGAAATACATTTCCATTTCCACATTATATTTGCTTTGTACATCATTGTGTGGTGCCAGCATTGGACATGATGTTAAGAAGTAGGAAAAAATAAAAGTAATATAAAATACAATATCCTTAAAATATCTATTGAAAAATAAATGTAGTTTTAATTAAAATATTTTGTTGTTTTAGTTAAAATGTTTAAATTTCCAAACCATGATATTTCTGAACTAAATAATTCCTGTCTTGGAAAATTGTGCCTTTTCAGGGTAGGCAGCAGAGAAAATTGATGAGTTCTTTACGTGATCATTAGGTAATCCAGTAGGAAAACTATTCTAGTAAGAGAGTTTGTTGGACTCAGATTATTGTGTCAGGTATAGAAGCAAGAAAGTGAAATAAAAGATAGGACACCTTTTTTTTTTTTAGCTCTTGTACAATAGCCTGTACTTTTTTTATTGAGCACTGGAATTTTTCATTTACAATTGGAAGGGAATTAGGGGAACCTGTGCTACAGGTGTCCTTTGCTGAGGCCGTGAAGTTATCCCACGAGGAAACGCAGACCGTATCTGCGCAGATTTCCCCGCTGCTTCCGTTAGGAAGTATGGATTTTATGGGCTAGAGCTCAGGCAGACCCTCTGGTAACACACTGATGTGGGTACACTTAAGAAGGAAGGGGGGTGTTGGTATGTGGTGTGTCTAAAGAGGCATTATTGTAGTGGGTTTGGATGTTATGTTCGTGGTGTGAATGAGGTGCTTGGATGCATTCTGCGTTCCCTGACCTTCACGGAAGTGACTGGGGTCATGGTTTAGCCTCAGTTTTCAGAAACCAGAATAAATTTTATGAAAGAGATGTTTTCCTCCATTAACATTTTTATTTCCTTTGTAACTCTTTCTAAGTAGTTACCGAAGTATTTATCTTCCTTCACGGGTTTGGTTTAGATTCATCTGCCACGGGCTCGTCAATGGTGAGAAGTACATTTTCAGAGTCAGAGCTGTTAACGCCGCGGGACTCGGTGAATTTTCGCAGGACTCGGAGCCCATAGAAGTGAAAGCAGCCATTGGTGAGCTCTTTTCCATTGCTCTTTTCAATGGTAGTTTGTTGTTGGGTTTTTTTTAAATTCAGTAAAGATGTTTTCAGCAAGGATTTGTAACTAGTAGTTCTGTTTTACAATGCTGCCCACAAATAATCATTTATCTGTAGACCCTGAGGTCTCCCAGCCATAGTTTCACAGTCGCTGCACTCTGGTAGGCTGTTCACCTCCACCATCCAGTCTTCCTCAGGTGTTTCTTGTGACCCACTGTAAGCAAGCACTGCCAAGTTCACTTCCTAGCTGTCCTGGAAAGCGGAATGTCACTCTGCCCCCGTAACGTGGTATTTATCACCTCGAACGCACACCAGCCTGGCTACAGTCGGTTCCTAGGACGTTTCTTTCCGTACCTAATCCTAGCAGTCTGTGCGACGCGTCTGCTGTAACCCTTCCCTAACCCTGCGCATTCTCCCTTTCTTGATCAGTTATTGCTCTTTGCCACTGCCCGAACTAATCCCTAAAGATTAATGAGCTCAGTTGTGTGTGTCTGCACCACCCTCGCTCGCTCTCGCTTGCCTCAAAACTGCATCGTACCTCGCAACCTCCTAGCAGGGAGATAGGGCCTGGGGCAACTTGGGGATATCATCTTGAAAGGATCAGAAAGATCCTTTCCAAGACCAGTCAGAAGACCTAATACTAAAATAATCATAGCAAGTGAAGATCAACTTTCCGTGGTCGTTCCGCTCTGACAAGCAGATGCTCTTCAAAGAGCATCTCCTGCGAGCAGGTTGGGGGTATTCGTTGCGTTTCGGATTGTTGTGAATTCAAGCTCAGCGCTGTGCGTGTAACCCCTCTGGCTCTGGTGTTCACTGTACGTGTTCATTCTGTTGGCCGATCGGGGAAAAAAAGAACGTGTCCTAATTCCAACTGTCTCTGCTGTTTTCTGGTGATTGTAGGGGGAGGATGGCTTCACGGTGCGTGTCCTGCGCCGAGCGGTAAAGCTGCCGGACTAACAGCCCGCACTGCCAGCTGGGAAGGCTTGCATGGGTCCTCCCAGCCCCGCCGTGACACCCGTGCTTTGCTAAAACCTGTTGCTAAAGTTAACAGAGATGTGCTGCCCAGTAGCTCTGACAAACTGGGAAGTACAGGAGACTGGACTGTGGCAGCAGCGGTTCGGGACGCTGTCACTTCTGCACCGCAAAGCGTTGCTGCTAAGCAGGCAAGTAAGTCTCGACCCAGGGATCTTTTGACATTGGAAAAAGTGACAAAGAAGAAAGATGCAGGTGAGAGTTAATGAAATAAGCATTTCACTGCTTTGCTCTGTCCGCTTCGGGCAGCTGTAACCTCTGCTCGTCCGTGCCCCAAGTGAACGCGCTCTCTCCAGTGAGGGACCTTCTGTCAGACCCGTTAATTATGTGCTCAACTCTCTGAAGATCATTATGCCTGTAGTGGCATCAGAGACCACTTTACAAATGTAAAGTGAAGCATAAATCCTTTGACTGAATTAATATCTTCTCTGACTACATATGAATGTATCCGAGATACCGTATCATTTCTAAATCACTTCAGTGATTTGTCAGGAGTCTCGTTACCTACGCTGCGTTATGCACGTGTGAAGGAAACAAAAACTGTGATAGTGAGTGTGAAATTTGGTGTTGTGCAAGGATACATGAAAATCCTCTGTGGACTTATGGTTAAACTGCAGCTCATCCTCTGTCCACACCTAAACACTCATCGTGCCTGGGAAATATGGGGCTTGGATTTCATTTAAGTCCTGGTACCTGACCAGGGAGCTGAATTCCCACCCAGGGCTCTGGAGGGAGCCTCCAAAGGCTTGTGGAAAGTCTTGGAGAGAAGACCAAGCGGAGGCACCTGGGGCTGGCTGGCACTGATGGGAAACGCTAAAGGGGAAAGGAAACATTGGTGACGTAGCAGCAGCAGGGCTTGGCGTACTGGGTGCAGGCAGCATTTCACCCTAGGCACAGAAGAGGCTTTAGAAAAAAAATGAAGTTAATGATTCCTGTATTGTTAAACAAACACCTTAAGAGGATTATGCCACAATTTTTTTAATGTAAGTCCCAGTAAGGTCCATGTTCCATTTCTGGTCAGTCTACAGCGCCTACAGTCGCACTTCTTTCCAGTAAGGTAAGATCATGTGATGGGTGCAATGATAAAATTCGCCCAGAGTGTAAATTTAAAAGAAAAAAAAAAAAAGTCAACAGCTGAAGTCTGTTCTCCATGGGAAGGATGTGGGCCTGTTTAAAAAAAGGAACTGCAATGAGCATTGTCTGTGTGAAAAAGGGTTTGCTTTTAGAAGAAGAAAACAAATCATTGCATCTCCAGTTTTGCTGTTTTTCCTGTAATGTTAGTTCTAGTTCCTCGTTTTTCCTGGTTTTAAAGCGAGTGCTGATCACTTACGTCAGAGCTGCAATTGCAACACGTTCTGTCAGCTTGCTTCTCAAAAAACCAATGATCCCGAGAACTAATTGCTATGCAGTTTGTGCTTCTTCGGTCGGTTTGTGGAAGCTTTTATCCCATGTTTCTTATTCCAACTCCAGAAACTTCCCTTGACTGTGTAAATATTGTCCTACATAGGAAATGTGGGATGGGAGCCACCCAAATACAGCAACCGAATGCCAGTCTCACTGCTGGAATATTGCTTCCTACTTATGTGTTGTTCATGTTGAAACAGCTGCTCCATCTCCACCTTACGACATCGTGGTGCTGGAGAGCGTTCGCGACTCAATGGTGCTGGGATGGAAACAACCTAAGGTCACTGGTGGAACTGAAATTACTGGCTACTACGTGAACTATCGTGAAGTGGTTGCTGGAGTTCCTGGGAAATGGATGGAGGCCAACATCAAGCCCATCAGTGAGAGGGCGTACAGGGTGAGAGGCTGAGCCCTGGTAGTGCTCTGGGGCAGAGAGTGGCTCCCAAACAGATCTCAAATACAGTTCAGGATGAATTATGATTCAGTGTATGGGTTGCTGTTCAGATGTTTACATCTTCCCCTCCTGCAGGGTTGTCCAGGGCTGTCCCAGGCTGCCCAGGGCAGGGGTGGAGTCCCCGTGATCCCTGGAG
>JANIJG010016260.1:0-12233 GCA_024611175.1 Megaceryle torquata
CGGTCTTCCCCCGGGGTTCCTCTGTGAAAAAAAAAAAAAGAAAAAAACAAAACCAAAATACCAACCAGCCAAGTTATAATGCATGTACCCACTTGGCTCCAACCACTTTTCTAATTTGAAAGCGATGGTTTGGGGGGAACAGAGAAGAAAAGGTGTAAAATTATGAAACCACACAGTTCCCAAGACATGACACTGTAACATGCTTTTCAAACTTTCAGGAACAACTTTTTTTTTTTTTTTTCATTTTGTAAAATAACAGTCCACACCTTCTAGACAAGATGTTACATTTGGGAGAATGTCTGACACAGTGTAGGACACAAATGGATGGGTCTTCTTGCCCAAGATGCCCAAAGCACCACACTGGTTATTACTGAAAGACCCTCCAGGCAATGCAGACCCTTGCTGGTGATGAGCATAATGTGCCTAACTTTCAAAAGCACTGAAGGACCTAAAACCCCAATGAATGTCAACGGCCACAGTGACCTCTAGGCACCTCTAAAAAGAAAACAAATAAAAAATAACAGTGAGCTTCAACAAGCCAGTCCTACACAAAAGTTGTGTGCGAGCAAGGACAATTTAAATGGTCCCAATGAGAACCAGTCAAATACATCTTTGCCATTGAATCGGGAAGCTCAGTACAGTGCCTGGGCTCCAAACAAGTCCTGGTTAGATGGTCACATCAGCCTCAGCTTACCTAACGCCAAGACAGCAGTTATGCAATGGCATAAACAAAACATTGTATTCATGAGAGACTGGATCCCCAGCTGACAAAGACTTCTTTTTGTGACTTCTTTTTGAAGCATTTCATCTGAGATTTGTGCTGGAAGTCCCCTCCTAATTGACCATGCTGAGACAAAGCTTGATCATCCAACAGTGTTTCTAAGCAAAGAAACTGACAGACCTTGGAGTTTTGTGCTCTTATCATCACTATTAGCAAAATGTTTAAGAAATGCTTTCTTCTTTCCACTCTCCTTTTCCCAACTGTTACATTCAGGACAAGACATTCTATACGGACATAAAATACACATTTCACCCACTGTTACAAACCCACAATTGGCAAGATTAACTTTAGGGTTCTTCTAAGATTTTAGGACTAAAATAAAGATTTGCTTTTCCTTGAGATGAATCATCCACAAAGATTTCAAATTTTTTTTTTTATTTCAAAACCCTAGCAAGTTAATTTACTTAAAAAAATAAAATCAATTTCATAGACTTAGCAGCAAAGACACTTAAGAACAATGCGTTATCTAGTTAATGTTATTCCCCCTCCAAAGTAAGATATTGTAATCCCAAAAATACACTTCTCTTAATAAGGCACTTGAAAACATTCCTTTCTCTTTCCCTCTTCCATCCCCATTCCATGGTTTATCTGACATTAACCCACAAAGTGAAGTAAAAGTGTGTATTAATAGAAGGATACTAAGATACAGACATGGAAGAGACAAACTTTACAGTTTCATTGAATGGGAAAAGTTCACATAGTGAAAGCATAGTCAAAAAAGTGAATATCAAAACGTGCATGAAAAGAATGGTGCCAGTAATACAGCAATTTTGTTTGTTTCAGTCTTCAGAGCTGCAGAGACAGTAGGAATCTGCACTTTAATATGCACTGAAAGACATGTTGGAAACTTCAAAAAGCTTAGTAAAAAGACCATAAAAAAAAAAAAAAAACGACCTTATAAATAGACAAGAGTCTGATCTTCACTAAGCTAGGGGGAAAAAAAAGTTAGTAAGCATTTAGAAATTAAGGAGTTAGGTGATGCGAATTAATTTAACAAAGTAGCAACCATAGGAATTCTGTCAGCTTCCTTCAGCTTTGGCTGAGTAATTAATTCTTTTTCTTTTTTTTTTCCTCCTTCTTAATTAAAACCAGAGACAGTGCCAGCATCAGTATGTGCATATTAATACACAGGCACGCACTGATAGCTCTAGTCTAGCAGCTGCAACCTCTAAGCAACAATATGCCACTGGCAAACTGGACCAGAGGTACAGTTATATTTTTCTTTTTTTTTTTTTTCTTTTTCAAATCTCATAACTTTCATTACTGCTTAATTGATTTGGGTCTACGGTTGGTGGAAAGTGGAAAGCAAAGCTCGCAGGAAGCAGCTCATGCTAAAAGGCCAGTGTTAAAAGGATGCGAACTCTGAACGTGTGTGTTGACTGCCAAGTGACCCATGTGCACGACGAGTCCTTCCCTAGCCAGGGCCCCACTTCTGCTCATGTTTAACACATGCACGCAAGCGCTACCCTTCCCTCAAGTTTGGGAAAAGAAACCACCACTTCCCATCGACGCCCAACTCCCTCCGCCGTGCAGACCCCAGGCTACAGGAGGGGAAAGAAGCGTACCGCGTTATCCCCATGGCCCGCAGGCTTCCCTCGTGCGCACGCCGAAAAGCATCACCGCGGCGTGCTCAACATTTCCCACCTTGTAAAGGCTCGTCCCCTGCCCTCCCTGCCTCCCGAGGCTATTCCTCTCTCTTTAACCCCTGGCGAACGATGAACCGCACCCCAAGGGACCCGCGTTTGGCGCAGAGGGGCTGAGCGTGACCCGGCGAGAATCCAGTCGCTCCACAGCGCCAGCGGTCGCCCTTACAGCGCCCGGGCCCGGCACGGCCCCCACGACCGCCCCCGCCTCCGGCGTGCGGCGCAGCCCCGACCGAACCGCTTCGGCCTCAGCGGGACCGGGGGAAAGACACGTTCTGGGCCGGCTGCGTACAACAGCCTCCAAGGGACTACCGCTCCAGTACTCCGTAGTGTTGTTATTAATGATAATTTATTTTTTAAGGCAAAAGGGTGTGCTCTGCAGCTGGCGAGGTCCTGTTGCCCCGCCGGCCAGGAGCACCCCGCTCCCGCTAAGTTTCTGTGGCAGCGGGCCGGTCCGAGAAGAGCAGACGGACGGCCGCCCCCGGCCCCCTCCGCCGGCACGCTCAACAGGCTGCTGCCCCCCGGCCGGCAACGCGGGAAGAGGCCGGGCCGGGGCCGCCGCCACCCCCGGGGCTGCCCCGCACCTGCCCCCACTCCCACCCTCCCCGCAAGCGCGACTTCCCCTGTGGTCCCCGGAGCGGAGGTTCCGCCGCAGCCCGCCTCGCTTACCCATGGCTGGCTCTCGTCGCCCGGGTGGTGCGGAGGGGAGCAGGGCAGGGGCTCACTCTGCCGTGCCTTGCTGGACTGCACTGGACTGGGCGGTAGGCGCAGCGGCAGCAGCTCGCACACTGGCGGGCTCCGCTCGCCTCCGGCGGCTGCGGCGCGGCGAGAGGGGCGGGGACGGCCCCGCCCGCCTGCACCGCCCGAGGGGCGCCCGGCCCGGCCCGGCCCGGCCCTGCCCGGCCCGCTGCGGGGCGGGGGTGGCCGAGCGCCGCCCCGCGGCCTGGCGGGGCCAGCCCCGGCAGCGGGGATGCAGACGCGCCGTCCTCGCCCGCCTCCGCCCCGCCGCGGGGCAGGGGCATCCCCGAAACCGGGGCTTGCTATCTTACGCTGGCCCCTGTTTTTCTCCAGTGTTTTATCATTCGTCCTCAGGAGGCTTCCAGGAACGAGCACCCCGGGGCCAGGAAGGTGCCCCTCCCGGCTTCAGGTGCTTGCCTGGGAAACGGGTTCCAGGCGCCCGTGACCTTCAGAGGCGTCTGCTTCTTAATGTTGCCCTGTGACAATGACAAGGGCCTGAACATAATGTACTTCATTAATATCTATCTTGGTGTTCAACAATGTGCTTCTCAGCCTTCACAGTCTCTTCTGAACCTGTGAACGGCACTTTACAGCATTACAGTGGATAAGGGATGACGTATAGATGTGATCTATCTGGACTTCCACAAGGCCTTTGACATGGTCCCCCATAACATCCTACTCACCAAGTTGGAGAGATACAGATTTGATGGTTGGACCATTCAGTGGATAAGGAATTGGCTGGATGGCCGCATCCAGAGGGTAGCAGTTAATGGCTCCAAGTCCAGAGGGAGAGCAGTGACAAGTAGCGTCCCGCAGGGGTCTGTACCAAGGCCTGTCTTGTTTTATATTTTTATCAATGACATAGACAGTGGGATCAAGTGCACCATCAGGAAGTTCGAAGATG
Source organism: Megaceryle torquata (assembly GCA_024611175.1). Lineage (NCBI taxonomy): Eukaryota > Metazoa > Chordata > Aves > Coraciiformes > Cerylidae > Megaceryle > Megaceryle torquata. Next base: position 4,067 of record JANIJG010016260.1, read on the forward strand.
ACACCAAGCTGAGTGGTGCTGGCGATACACCAGAGGGACAGGATGTCATCCAGAAGGACCTAGATAAGCTGGAGGGGTGGACCCAGGTGAACATTATGAGGTTCAACAAGAGCAAGTGCAGAGTCCTATACCTGGGCCAGAACAATCCCCACTAGCAATACAGGCTGGGGGAGGAGGTAATAGCAGCCCTGCAGGAAAGGACTTGGGGGTGCTGGTAGACAAGAAGCTGGACATGAGCAGTCGGTGTCTGCTTGCAGCCCAGAAGGCCAATCCCATCCTGGGCTGCATCAAAAGAAGTGTGGCCAGCAGATCGAGAGAGGTGATTCTGCCGCTCTGCCCTGGTCAGACCTCACCTGGAATACTGCGTCCAGCTTTGGAGCCCTCAGCACAGGAAGGACATGAACCTGATGGAGTGGGTCCAGGGGAGGGCCACGAAGGTGATCAGGGAGCTGGAACCCCTCTTGTACAAGGATAGGCTGCAGGAGATGGGATTGTTCAGCCTGGAGAAGAGAAGGCTCTGGGGAGACCTTATAGCCACCTTCCAGTACCTGAAGGGAGCTTACAAAAAGACTGGAGAGGGCCTGTTTACAAAGGCCTCTGTAGTGAAGGGAAGAGGGGTAATGGCTTTAAATTAAAAAGGAGGGGAATTAGATTGGATGTTAGGAACAAATTCTTTACAATGAGAGTGGTGGAGCACAGGAACAGGTTGCCCAGGGAGGTGGTTGAGGTCCCATCCCTGGAGACATTCAAGGTGGGGCTTGACAAGGCTCTGAGCAACCTGCTTTACCTGGAAGGATGTCCCTGCTCTCAGCAGGGGGGTTGGACTAGATGACCTCTAGAGGTTACTTCCAACCCAGACATTTCTATGCTTCTATGTTACCTAGCACTATGGATCACTCGAATGAGGTTCCAGCTGCACAACCATGCATGACGCTTCTGCCGGTGGCTTTCTCATTTCTTTAAATGCTGTGAAGAAATGTATCTTAGCTTTTGGGACAAACAGTGAAGGGAATCCCTAAGTAGCAGACTGGGTACTTTGGGAACTGTATGGATGGCTTCTCCACTAGGAACTTACCAGTAAAATCGCTCCATACCTGTATGTATTGGAGGCAAAACTGAGTGTCTCGCACAGGAACAAGTCTTCACCAATGCACACAATGGGTATGGAAGAGAGCAGCAAAGTCGTATTTTTGAGAGCAGTTGTTTTGATCTGTTGGACTTTTACCATCAAAGCAATTTGATTGCTTCAGAAGCAAAGGCCAGCTCTTTAGTCTGAATAAATGCATCTACGGTGACTACTATCAATCACATTGTGCTGATTTATATTAATTGTGTATTTGGCCTGAATTTCCTTTGCTTTTTGTCACAATAATTGTACTTTCATTTTCTGTTATTTACATGAAGTCTTAAGATATATTTCATCTCCCCATGATTATTAGCAAACTGACCTATTAAATTATGACACCATATTATTCCCCCCTAAATGAGATGGATTACTTACACACATATTAATAAAACGTGAAGGCAAAGCTGTGACAAAAGTGTGAACACTAATTTTCAGGGATATTCATTTGTACTTTGCAATTTCAGGCCCTTGCTCTCAAAGTAACATGTGTCTGTGCTCACATACAAAGTTGCAAAGTTAAAGCTGTGGTTTGTTTTCCGTTAAAAGAAAAATTCCAGTTTCTCGGGCCAAAACCATCTGAGGCTTTTGCATTGATTGAGGAATATATACATTTTTCCACTAAGGACTATGGGCCCGAGACCATGCAAGCATCGTAGTATCAGGGAGTAAACACCTCTTCTCTAAGAGGTAATAAGTGGATTGATTAAATTTTTTTGTAAAGATTAAAAAAAAAAACAAAACAAACCAAAAACATATTGAAGCTGATCACCAGCAAGCTGCTTCCAGTCCCCACTGGGAATTAAAGTAGATGAGCTACGCACCTTTGAAAAATGAGATTAATTATGGAAATAGCACATGATCCTTAACTGGAGTGGCACTAAATAGCACTGAAATATGGTGGGAACTGAAGGCAAATGGTAAGGGCACCCTGTTCTATGCAGCACTATCTGCTGGTGAGGGTGTAAATTCATTTTATTTTTGTAAATTAATTCTTTAGTTAGATTTATATTTCTGTGAAGCTCTTGCAGCAATACTGCTTGGTTAATATGAGGATCAGCTGAAAAATTTGCCCCTGATTCTGACCGTGCTTGCACTTACGGGTGACTTCGCCTTGTTGAAATCCGTGGGACTAGTTGCTCCAGGGAAGTTGGTCAACAGTCAGTGCTGTCTGGAATGGGTTTTTGTACTTCCACTAAAGTATGGGGTAGATGTTCCTACGGTGGTGCAGAAGGAGTTGTCCATAGTAACATGTATGCAGTGAGAGGAGGGACTCACTGTCCTTTATTAGCTTTTTGCCATCCTCAGAAATGTTGTTTTTCTCTCCAAATACTAAAGCAAAGAACAGCTGTCCAAACATTGGCAATGGCTCAGCAGCCAATGGGGATTGCCACTCACAGAGATACTGAGTCTCTGACAACTGAAGAGAGAAGTTTACAGGGCTGATGTCAGAAGTTTTGGTTCCTTAACCAAAACTATATTACAATACTCAAATGACACCAAGAAGGCAGGAATATTTTGCTGTAATTTCTACTAGGAATAGAAAGTAACTGATTTCATTACATACCTAAGGTGTTTGTAGAAACAGGTACTTCCCTAGTTGTGAAAAATCTTGTGACTGAATTCTGGTCCATGTTCTTACTCTTTTATCTAGTACATAACAGAAAGGAGGAAGGCTGGAGTGTGCAGGTCTTAGTCACTGAATGGCTCCTTGGTTGCTATAGCCAGTAGCCATGTGGTAGAGCTAAAGACCTGCTGTAAATTACACTGGAAGCCAGGTTGATCCACAGAATCTTGACATCAAGGGGTTATAAAACAAACCAGGTGCTATTGCAGATTTGATCCATAAAAGAGAAGATGAAGGTTATTATTCTACACTGATCAATGTCATTCATTGTCTATGCCAGGTTCCTGAAACTTTTTCCATAGCTTGGGCAACAACCTGCAAACATTTCTCTATTTCTAGTGTTACCCTAATACAAGTGTGATGATACCAGGTATTTCAAGAAACACTTGCACTCCCTGTAGCAATATGCTTGGTGTATCTCATAATCTCATCTGGAGCAGTGTGATCTTCTCTGGAGATGTTTTAAAGAGGCCACCTGATTTGCAGGAAAAGCTTGAAGATAAGATTCAAAATTGAGATCAGTCAAGGAGAGGCAAGATGGACAGGGAGGGCCTCATCAGTTATAACTGAGGGCATAATATCAGTCTGAAACTCCTTAATTCACCACCCGTTTCACCATTTCCAGCAATGACTGGTGAAACAAATTGTGAGAGCAAATGAAGCTGGGTTCCATACAATTTCACTTCTCCTTCCTTCCTTCCTTCCTTCCTTCCTTCCTTCCTTCCTTCCTTCCTTCCTTCCTTCCTTCCTTCCTTCCTTCCTTCCCTTCTCCTTCCTTCCTTCCTTCCTTCCTTCCTTCCTTCCTTCCTTGGTCCATCTGTCTCCCTTCTTCAGTGGAGAACCTTCTAGCTTTAAAACAAATCACTGTTTTAATTTGTGGACAGAACAGTGTGTTAGCTGCCACTACCTGCTTGCTCATCTCCGTTTACTGTTCCTACTGTCTTTCCTCAGGCTGTCTAACCAGGCAGATTGTCTTAGATATGGAAACCTTTCCAATTAAAAGCATAATCAAAGACAGCATGTTTCCACTTCATGTTTAACTTGCATTAAAGACAGTGTTTTAATAAAAAGGTGTTCTAGTGGGATGCCAACTTCAGTGTGTTCTCAGCTCACACCGTGTTCTACTGCTAGCTCTATGTGAAGCCCTCTCCCATGGCTCCCTCTGTTAATAGCGAAGCTATTGGTTAATAGTAAACATAACTTCTTCTGACTGCTGCACAGGCAGTGTCAGGGGGTAGCAGTCATTGCCAGTTTCCAGAGGATCAGAGTGTATAGGGTGCCACTCCCATTCTTGATTTTGCAAAAGTCATGCAAATCTCCAGAACTTTATAAAAACAGGGACTCATAAACCAGCCAGCCTCCTTTTGAATGTTCACATGAATGTATTTTAGATTTAAGGGAATCAGAAGGGATAAAATCTGGTTTTAGTTGCAGTGAGTGTTCTCTGTGGCCTTTCTCAAAGGGGTTCATCCATCCTCTCTTTCTCAAGCTTTTGTGATTCCATGTACAGTTGAGGCATGCTGGGGGTTTTCTCTCCTATGTGATCTTCTATTGAAAGTGGTGTTACAGAGGCCATGGATGTTAAAGAGAAATAAGATGACAATTGGGTTGCTTTATACTGTCATTTGCGTGCAAAGAAGAGGTGACCTTTTTGTGTTTTGAACTCAGCATCTCAATGTAGATTAAGGGAAATGACTCATGCTCTCCTGTGTAGTTTGTACCTTTTATGTGAAGCTGATCTGCTTTAGACTCCAACTGCTGCTACAAAAACCCCTTCTTAGCGCTCACTGAAGAGAGCTGTTGGCAAAGTTCATCCAGCAAAATGCTGAACAAAATTGTTCATATCATTGGTGCTGTGTAGTCTGAGGGAAAAGAGAGAATGGAAAAGATAAAAAATGAGAAGTAATTTGATATAGTTGAGTCGGAATGTAGGTACTCATCCTGGAATTTATCATTCAGGTACGATAGTGTAAGAAATAAATACTCTTCAAAATCAAAACTGTTCCTTATTACCAAGTAGGTCCTATCTCCAGCAACTGTTTCTCAATATGTAAATATGAGCAGTGATTGCTTTAGAATAGATATAATTATATATTCAACAGAATGCATAATTTTTCCCAATGAACCATAGTTAATTTTATCTGAAAATTAGTGATTACCATTTTGGTGTTAATTACGGAGTACTAAATACAACTTCAGTGTTAAAAGACAGACTCATCTCTGTTTCATATACCCCAAGTGACTTGTGGAATAATGTCACTTTGTGATTTCAAAGGTACCAAAAAAGTAATTATAAGATATCCTTGAAAATGAGGGATTAAGGTTTAGACTAGGACCTCTGGCAATTAAAGAACCATCTTTCACTTAGCTCTATGTGAGGGCCCTTACCCTAAGCACTTATTTTTTATTTTTATAAGTTTATTATTGTTTTGCACTTATGTGTGTGGATATTCTGTGAGTGTCCATGAGAGATCCAGGTCTGAGGGGAGACCAGAGGGAAGAGTATGGCAATGTTAGCTGGTTCTATTCTGGATACACTTCTGCACCTTTCCCTCTCTACATGCCACAGTGGTAACCCACACCTGGTAGGGAAAGATGTAAGAGATAATATGATGTCTGAAAGAGTGTGGAAGGTTTCAGTAAAGCCTTATACAGAGCAGACACCTTGTGAATGAGTGAACTAACATCTCTGAAAAAGGATGCCTCTTGTACAGAAAAAAAAAAAGTCGGTACCTTTCCTCCCATGTGCAGCCCACCTTGTTTCATCCTCACTGATGGATCTGTGAAATGTGGATGAGAAATGCTGAGAACCCTTTCTCCAAGTGAGGGAGAGAAGTCTTACCTGTGAGTCACGATACAATGATCCTGGTGAAGGTGTTGTCCACATGCCTCATTTTAGAACATTTATGCTTAGAGTTTGGTTAGAGATGATGGCTTTAGTCTAGCAGGCTTGGATATAAACATTGAAGTGCTTTGGTAAATTCCTATTGTGGGCTAGGAATGTGTGGGCTGGAGAGGCCAGCCTAGTGCCTTTAGGAGGAGCTGACTCAAATGTATGGATTATCCAACATTTTCATTAGTACCACTGGGGAGATTTGGATGTGGAATAATTTGCAAATGAAGAAACCAGACAAGGGCAAAATGCATACCCAAGGAACATTAGTATTCTGCTTCAGAGCAACTTCTGTGGGAGCATATATGTAGTCATTGCAATATCCTGAAAATAATTGCATACATATGTATGTTAGCCCCACCCTCCAGTGGTATCAATAGACTTAACCTAAGTTTTATGTTGAGTTGCAAATTAAGGGAATAGACTTTATTTTAAGAGTGTTGTACACATGGCTGCCATCCAATAACTCCAGTATGGCACCCACCCAAGAAAGCACTCCAAGGCAGCCTAATCAGGACAGAATCCTGGCAAAAAAGTACATTTTGAGACAAGGCTCGCTCTCTTTTTCCAAAGTAGAAAACTCCTTTCATGGCAGACACAGAGAGCACTTAAGAACATTCTCAGGTGCCTTTTTTGCAAACTGAAAATCAAACTCAAAGAGCTGGGAAGGAAAATTGAAGGACTCATTTTAACACTTTTCCTGATCCAGTTGGGCAGTGGAGGCTGAGTAGCAGCCAGCTGATTTCACTTTAGTTCTCATTTTTTCACTTCTGTCAATAGGCACAAGCTTGTAATTTATTGCAGAGGGTTTTAATTCTGCTCTGTAAACGTGAATGGTGTCTAAAACTTAAACTGTACCATAAACCTGAGTTAAATTCACTTATAATGGGCTACCAGCTTTAGTTTACTACCAATACACATTCAAAAATGCTGGTTTGGGTTTTGTGCTGGGGTTCCCCCTTTCTGTGTTTTACTGCTTCTGTTCTGCTCTTCATGCTTTGCACAGCCCAGTTCTAGCAAATGGCTGTACTGAGAGCTGTGGTTTGTGGCAAAAAAAAAGGTGTAATGTGTTGGAGAAAAGATGGGAATGACTCAGTAACTCAGCAAAGGTGTAACTTGCTCAGCCTGCCCAGCAGTGTCGCAGCATGGTGCAAACAGGCTGCAGAGCATGGGTGTCCTGGGCTTTGGGAGCTGTGGTAGATGGAGTGACCCTGCACTTTCTTCACTGGTAGGTAATGCAAACAGGACTAAGACACAACATCCCCCATCAGCCGTGTGAGGTGTGGTTTCGGAAGGATGATGTGGCTTCAGGTCTGCTGGCATCACAGAAACTCTTCACCTCCTTCTGACTTCACAGAAAGCCAAACACATTAGATATGCCAGAATTTGACATTCAGGAATAAAAAAGCACAAGCCACTCTGGTCAGATGAGCGAGAGCCTTCCAGGAAAGCCCAAACAGGATGAATTCAACTGAGCAACTTGAAAGATAACAAGGAGATGATGTTTGATATTAAATCTTGGATTTGGAAGATTAGTTGAACATCTCAGTCTCTAGACTAATAAATAAGGTTTGTTTTTATCTTAAAAAAAAAAAAAAAATCAAATATCTATTCTAAACATGAGCTGTTTTCAATCCAAACACTGAATTTTTTGCAAACACAAGAGCATATGATTAAAAATATAAAGCAGAACACACTAATCACCCATATATATCCATTCACCAGTTAGGAATGATGAAAAAATAAATAAATTAAAGTGTCAAGTATCTTACATTAGTAATCAGTTTATCTTTCATTTATAGCATACCTAAGATAGATTGCAGAGTCTATTTTTTTAAATAAAGAATTCTTTTTTTATGACTCTTGGTATCTGATTCTTGTTATCTTGGATATCATGTTCAGCAAGTAGAAAAATAACACCATTCCATGAGAGAAATGTAATAAAAGCTTTTATTAAAGCTATATAAAACATAGGATACTGTCATAGCTGGAATTGGACTCTTACTTTTTTCACTTTTTATTCCTTTTTTTTTTTTTTTTTTCTTTAAACAAAGTTTGGGTCAAACTTGAGTGTTTCTTAGCTGCCAGATAGCCCAGAATATTAATTCTGGCCTCCAATATTCCATGGAAATAACCTCTTTGTATTTAAATGATGAAAGGGTCCCAGGCAAACCAAACATCACATGAACCTGGCAAAAAAAAATTACCCAGGACCATTGTGTGATTCTATGATTATGTGCATACGAAAGCACCAACAAATAGGATGATGCTTTGATGAGCTCAGAGTTGACCACCCAGAAGCCTGGTGGTAGGTGGTGTGCAGGGAGAACAGGATACAACACCTAGCAGGGTTTTTCAGAGCTGCTCCATTTCTGCAGAAGAGAGGCCAGAGCAGGGTTAAATCAGCTGGGCAGGCTGGCAATTAATGCAACAAACCAAGCAGGAGCCAGGGAAAGATAGAGAGAGGCATGGGTCTGGAGGCAAAGAGGAAATAGGAGGGAAATAGGAAGTGATGAGCAAAATG
>JANIJG010016260.1:12482-33495 GCA_024611175.1 Megaceryle torquata
AGGATAGTCATGGGTCTGGAGGCAAATAGGAAGGAGGAGGGAAATAGGAAGTGATGAGCAAAATGGGAGACAAGGGTTAAATTTCAGAAAGGAGAAGAAAAAAAAAAGGTCTTATAGCAATTTTTAAGGCAGCAGGTGCTGCTTCACTTGCAGGTACATGTAGCAACTGGGTACATCTTCTGGGCTTGTGTCCTTTCTTTCCTATGACACCTGCAGGTTTTGGACCCTACTGTTACAGCTTTTCAGGCTTAAAAATTCCAGTGGTAAAGTTGGAAACCTGTAGCCATTAGAATAATGGGAGATCCCTGGAGAGAGCAAACACTGCTACACAGAGAATTTATTAGCAGCAGGAATAGAAGCCTGTATCAGCACTTTAGTGGTGGATAAATCAGTGAGTTTGCTAATGATGTTTCATTTCTCTTGATTGAATTGGATTTGTAAGAGAGAAATGCAGCTGCAGACTGAATTGCTTTATATGACAAGAGAATAATGAATAGCCAATCCTGAACACCCAGGGTTTCTGTATATATGGGATAATTTAGCATCCGTTCTTGTTGTTATTATTTTATATGCAAATGAAATTATCAACGCCTTTATATAATCGCTTCCCAGATCACATTTATTCTAGAATTTTGGCCTGTTTGTGCACCTAAGTTTCTTCCCCTCATTCTAGCCAGGGTTTAACACTAAATCCTAGTCCTGCTGGAGCCTGTGGGAGTTATGTTATAGATATGACCTATTCAGAGGACGTTGAAGTGAACAGAAAATACTGGAACTGCCTGTGTTTTCAAGAGTGCTATTATTTATTTGGAGATAGGGCCCATTACCTTATGCTATTATCTGCATGTTACATGTGCTGGGTTTGCATATTTGATGTTTACTTAACATGCATATCAGGTTCTTTTAACTGTAGTGTTTTGGAGATGATCTGGCTAAGATCCCTCATCAGCCTCTTGCTATGTTGTTCTCTGGGGTTCCAGCCAGTAAATCTCTATGTGTTTTAAGCTCTAAATAGGCTACTGCTCCCCATCCAAAGGATCACACTGAGCTGAAGCAATGCCCGCTGGAAAAGTAGAAAACAGGATGCCAGCTGGCAAAGAGGGCTGAAAAGAGAGAAAAAGAGATAAAATAATTCTTAAATTGAGAAACTGCCTTAGCAACATCCTCATCTGCTGGGTGGGAACAGATCGTGATTGCCTGGTTGGTCTTTCACATGGCCGAGCTCCGAGCTCCTAAATTATGGTTATGCCTTGCCATTGGAGAGGTGGAGTTGACAGAGATGTACTGTTGAGATACACTATAAATTAAACAGATGGGTTGTGAAGTCCAGGCTTTGTGTCCAGCAATTGTTCCTCTGGCCCAGGGAAAGTCTTACCAAAGCTTCCCCTGGTGCTCAGCAGGATTGTGGTGGCTTCATTGTACTGCAACTTTAGAAAGTCTCTGGTCAGTAGTTAAGAGAAGTGGAGATATTTACTCCAGGTGCTTGACTGGAGTCGACCCAGAGTGGGGAGATAAGAACTGTCAGTGACACCCTTCCCACTACTTGCACAGCAACGAGGAAGTTTTGTGGTTTAATTAGGAAAAGAGGACAGAGTGATCTTCCCTCAGCCACTGACTGGTCAGGAACAACACTGCGGGAAGAGTCCCAGCACTTTCTGCTTTCCGTGTTTATTGTGCCAGAGGCACTGAGATTTTTCTGATCAGCTACATTAGTTCTCCTCATTTGCTCTTCTGGCTGCTGAGTGTCTGGGCAACATTTCATGCCCTATGTGTGGGAGGTGGACAGGAGTGTAGGAGATAAGATTGCAGAAACAGGCTGCAGAAAAGCGTGCATTGGGGTGGAGGGATTGAAGCTAGGTAGGAGCCTTTGTGAAAAAGATGAGGGAGCAAGAAAAGAGCATAGGTGGACTGAAAATGACTGAGGTAAGAGAAACCCTAAGAACTGCTCAGTTGGATCCTTGGAGATCTCATGTATGATGGACATTTCCAGAAAAAATGCATCACAGTGCATATCCATTTAACTCCAGGTAGCTTTGTGGGGATGGCAGCAGTGGGAGAGGCAGTGTAGGTTTTTTTCCTACAAGCAGTATGCATTTAGATGTTATTTCAAGCCCTGCAAAGCAAGGCTGTTAAACATTTTAAAAGTTGCTCAGCTGTGAAGTATAAAATAAACCCTCAATTTTTATTTCTGGAAACAAGGAAATTAAAATAATATTAAAAAATCAAAAAAAATCAACACCATTTTGGGGGCACTTTTTCTTCACAATTATTACTGTAATTTTGGGCACTCTACTAGAAAAGAAAAGTCTGCATTGTACTTGAGATTCTGCTTTATATGTTCTAGCATTGCAGTGGTTTTACATCATTTCACATTTCAAAAGCCTGGCATCAAGGAAGTTAAACTAGCAAAATAAAATAGTTCAATAACTGCTTTTTAATAGGGTGTTTTAATGTTTTAACACTATCAGCTGCTGGTATGTTTTGTTCCAGTAGGATGTGGTATCTTCTTGGACTGAAGTGAACAATTCTGTCATGCTGATGGGGAGCATAGCACTGCAGGCTGTGCCTGATACGAGTTTCCACAATACAACACAAGCCACTAGAGCAGTTAATTCTTAGTGTATTTACCAAACAAACCCACCCCAACTCTAGCCATAGTGTGCCATAGAAACATATTTTGCTAGACTTGAATAACGCAAGTAACACTGCTAGACTAAAAGAGCTGTTGAAGAGAAGAGACTATGGTGAGGCAGCTCTTCTTCCAAATAAGATTGAACTGCTGTTGACAGGGCATCTTTCTAGAGCAGGTCTGGGTTGTAAAACACACTTGTGAAGGGCAAATAACTCATCTCTTTAAACGTTCTCTATAGAAGCACTTCTGCACTCCAGAGATACATGTTTATGCCCTCACATTAGAGCTGTAGATGACCTGAAAAGGGATCTGCTCAAGAGAACAAGCAAAGGAGTGAGCACTGAGCACTTATTTTGTCAGTCAATTTCTCTATTTCATTTGCTGTTAAGAGGAGAGCAGTTCTGGAGTAAGGATTTTCTGTAGCACAGTGCAGCTGTTTTTCTGAAGTGAAATGAATTAATCATCTGGCATTTATGATATCATGGCCTGTTGCCATGGCACCCAGTCATGTCACACATATCACTCAATTAGCATCATAACTTTCAGTGCAAGAGCAAGCCTCAAAACAGGCGGTACGGTTTGCATGTTCTGAGTCCAATGGCCAGCAAAAGAAGCTAACATAAGGAAGACCACAGGACCAGTATAAAATGATAAAGAGGAGGTGCCAAAGAAGGACTTCACGTGTGCCTCTGGCACAGCCAGGGTGATGACAACAAAACAGGACCACGAACTGGCCATGGCACTGCAGAGACAAAGCTCTGTGGCAGAGCAGTACAAATGAAAACATCATGTTATGCTCAGGAAGACTCAGTATCAGAAATACTTTCTTATCTCTAGTGGAGGGTGATCTGGCAGTACTGGATATTCCAATATCGACAGATACATAGAAGATTGTTTAAAAATAATTAATATTACCATTTTCTCAGATGCAATAATTATGTAATGCCTATTATTTTTTTTTTTATTGCTTTTGGTTTACAGTCCATTGCAGATTTATATTCTGCAGTCATGTAAGGATTATTCTGTTTGGAGCAACTTGTCAAAATTTTGTGTTTTGAGTGCATTGCAGCATAACTGGCTAAAGCTTTAGCTCAGCCTCATCACTTTGCATTAAAGGAGGATAGTGGGATGGGAGCTTTCAGTTATTACTCATCCACTTCATGCAATATGCTACAGAGCAGAATTGTGGCCTTTGAGGAATGATTTCTTAAGTAAAAAAATACTTCAAGCATTTACTTCTCTCACAAGAAGTAAGCCCTTTCCTTCCCCTCAGGGGGAGGATATTGCAGTACCATAATTAATACAAAACCCTCCCAAGATACAGTCTATAGCTGCGTTTAGATTTTTAGAGCTTTCTGACAAAGGACAACTTAAACCTGGGGCAGTCCTGTTATTTTAGAATGCTTTCCACATGAGAAGCAGGCCATGCAGTCTTAGCCAGCAGAAGTGGGGTGACAGGAAATGGAATTTGTTTTTAAAGTGGAGCCCAGTTAATTTCTGAAGTGTATTAGATGATCTGGTTGCTGGAAGTAGCAAAAACTAGATATGATGACCCAGTAGATTTTTTCCTGTCCAGTGCAAAGGATTGGAATAAGACTTAGCTACGTGATAATCAAAATTAATGAAATGCAAGGCACAGACTTTTTCTTGCTGGGTGCTTGTATATATCTAGACCAAACGGGCTGACTAACTTTTACACAGAAAGTAACAATGAAAAAAATCATTAGAAATCTTGGGATAAACCCTTGCGTGGGTTTGCCCAAAATGAGTGTTACCTTCTGTGTTCAGCAAGGAAAGTAAATACGTATTTTTCTAGATGTTTCATAATAGATAAAGCTGGCTAACATGCCTGATGGAGGAAATGCAAAGGAATTATTTTTATACCAAAGCAGGAAAAAATCTTGAAAGCTTTGAGTACTATGAGAATGTGTTCATACATTCTCTTCTAGCAGTGGCAACATTGTCTTTGCTTACGCCTGCGGAGTTTGTCACCTCTAGACCTGCTCATCCGATTGCACAAGCGCCTCCCTTAATCCTTTTCTCATCAAATAAACTGTTCCATTAAACAGCTTAGCCACAGGGCTTTTCCAGCTCCACTCCTTTTGACTTGCAGCAAGGGAGTGATTACACAATTAAGAGCTGCTGGCAGACCTTGATGGCAGTAAACTTTGGTGGAGTTGAGCCATGGGAGTGCTATCTGTACCTAGGAAAATGGTTGTGTGGGACAGCTGAAAGCCGAACGTCAGAAACAGTATTTGAATCTTGATCTTCAGTATAAGCATGTGGAAAGATTCTAAAAGTCACTATAAACAGATCAGCAGCCTAGTTAACTTCCTATGCCATCACCCAATGGCATATATACTCTCTAGAGGACAGTATAAGAAAATTCCATGGATGAAGCAGCATCTTGTAACTCTTTCCCAGCTTCCAGTAGGGTGCAGCTTAAGTGACATCCCAAGACAGTGTTGTTACTTAATTTTTAACAGCTCCTGATAGATTTTTGTCTCACACCTTTACTGAACCCAGATTTTGACAAACTGTTGCTTTTATTTAAAACAAAGTCTAAAAATTAAGGAGGACCATTTTGAACACTATTTGGTAAAACAACCCTACCAATTCTTCCCACTCTTCTTATCCCTTCCCCCCTACAAAGGTATTTCTTTGGGATGGCTCTTAACAGTAGTCACGGGGGTATAAATTTTGTGTATTTTGGCTTTTCAAAAGGCTTTATAGGCAGAAGATCTCAATGTAGTTCAGGGAATCAGCAACAGTTATTGGTAGTAGGCTGAAAAGTACTTTCTTTTTAGAAGCTATGTATGTTCTCACTCTGTTCTCTTGTTTTCTTAGAAGAAAATGATTCACGATTAAAGGGGGAAAAGTCCTTCTGTGACTGTAATTAATAGAATCCATGCACAGAGAATCTCGATTATACACTCAAAGCTCAAGATGAGCAAATCTTTCTCCACTTTTGTTCAAGCAAGACTTCTGTGCCGCTCCTGCTGAAATGAATAGTTAAAGGCTGATGCGTGTGCGCTCACCTGCTTCAAAGAACGGTCTGAGTCCAAGCAATTCTCCCGTTGACAGCCAAGTCTCCCAAAAGAATACTCAAATAGCAATGTCAGCCTATCACCTACCCACCCAGAGCTCCACTGCTGGTACTCCTCTGTGTAACTGCTCAGCAATTCCAGTGATGGAAAGGATGTGGGGCTTTGAACTTCATACTCTCGCTGTAACCACCCTTCAGGAGCAGCCGAGACTCCCTCACAGGCTGCTATTCCACCTAGGAAAAAGCCCATAAGAGTCTCTTTCCTTTGGACTATCCAGGTGGGATCACAGGAGACAACAGAGCAGGTTAGATGGTTGATGAATTAGCACACAAACAAGAAAACGGAATTTTGTCACAGCATGAATGTATTATTTATCAAATAGTACATTCCCCAGTAGCTTATGCTTTTAGAAATCAGAAGGAAAACAGGGTTGTGGATATTTCATTTTGACAGACTGTACTTCACATTTTGGGCATTAATCTTGGCCCCTCTGTAATTTTTTCAGCCAAAATATTCAGACCAGCATGCCAAAGATCATACTTAAAAATCCAAATTTAAGCAGCTGAATCAGAGTGCCTTGCTTGTCTCAACTTTTATTCAAAGAGTAGGACTCCTGTTATGCAACAAGAAATGAAGATGACAGTATTTGAAATATATTTCATAGAATGAATAAGAAGCTTTTGCAAAAAGTCATGAGTGAACAAATCTATATTAATTATATATGTATTTATCCTTCACAAAGACTGTTACAGATATTTAGGTTGCTTTTTATTAAAGCTTCTTCCAAGTCAGAGATGTTTGCAGCTAGCCATCATAAAGGACTACCATCAAAAATGATGAACACTTAACAATAGGCTGATTAAAAGAAAAGTTATGCTCATCAAAACTGTTTAATCTCTTCTCCGTTTGCCTGTCTACACAATCATACTAAACTGTCAGCTGCTTTATAGGGAAACAGTTCTAAAAGGATGAGTGTTCTTGACAATGTCACCAATGCAAAAGAGTAAGCAGTTTTTCTTTCGATAGGAAACACAGAGGTCTTTGCTTCATTTGTACGTTAAATTTATACTGAGCCAGTTCCCAAAGTGTTGGGGTTTTTTTAATTTCTGTTAAGAATGCTTTCAGTAGGAAAGACCTATTGCCATTTTTCTCTAATCTTCAGTCTTCAACCAATTGCAAACTCTTCTTCTGAAGGTGGAGCTGATTTGCTTATTTACATGTAAGCAAATGAGGAAAACAGTTTCTGAAATTAAGACGTATTTTTTGTATGACAACTTGTACTTGTGACTTCAGAGTGTTAATTCCTTCCTCTGGAGCCAGGAAAAACTCACAAGAAACAGCAGCATCACCAAGTGAAGAATTCCCTTTGGGCAGGACCGTACAAGTATTTGGCATAACTGAAAGCCAAGTTGTGACATCCTGGACAAGGGAGAAGGAAGTCTGCAGCATCACAGTTGTGTTCTAGCCAAGAGGGTGGCCTAACATTGTATTTGGGGGAAAAAAACTAAGCATACACAGTTCCATGATTGAGGACTGCAGTATAATACATAAGAAAGGTGAATGCTATAGACATTCTGACTGAACAGGCATTTTTCAGTTGCAGTTGCATTACTTCTGTGATCACGTGTTTTTATGTGAGATTTCTTAGAAATGTAAAAGGACATGGGAGATGGAGTAAAAGAACTGTGACACAAAACCTCCAAGTTCCACCGAGCTACCAGCAAAGTGGGGCATCTGGCCATCGACCAGCAACAGCCCATCCCCTGAAATTAAGGAGCAGTATAGAGACTCTTTGGCAGCAACTGTAAGTCTGTAGTAGTGTACTCCTCCCTTTCAGGCCTTAGCACATAGTTCCCAGGGAAGACGTCATCCAGTTCTCTTTAGTTCCAACCTCACGAAGCATATTAAACCCTCTTAGAAATAGTTAAAAGAACCAAAGGCAAGGAAATCTCTTGTATGTTTTTTCTGAAGTAGGAAAGGAATTCATTGTTTGTCTTTTATGAGGTCTCTGCAAATACTTTTGGAGACCAGAATTTCTACTTCTGCTAGCAGAACCAGTAGGATGCAGAAAAAACCACAGCAAGAACTGGGAATGGGGTTGAGAATTATGAACAACTCAGTCCCACCCATCCTTTTTTATTTCTGTGATGAATTGCAAAGGGGAGACACCATTACCATACTGGAAACATTTCAAATGGGAACAGAGAGATCTATGCACATTAATCTGGGACAGGGTTTTCCCCTCCCATTGATTTTCTACCATACCACGTGTGTGTGCTATTGACTGGCACTCCTGTGAAAGTCCCATCAACACTCTTCCTGCTTCTCAGTATGTTAAAATTGTCCTTGCTTTAAGTTCAATCTTCCTTAAACAATACAGCAGCTAAAAGAAAGCATTAGCATCTGAGAACTGGAGTGCCAAAGTACGGGAGCTTGTTTATTAAAAAAAACCCCACAAACAAAACCAAGGTGTTATGGAAAGAATTTACTTGATCAACAGAAGGAAACCCAAACAAACAATGAATTTCTGACAAAACCAACAAAATCAAGAGTGAAGACAAATGCAGGTCCTGTCTCACACAGGTTTTTCAGATTAATGACACCAGCCAAATGGAAGCTTTCAATTTTAAGCTTTGTGCAGGTAATATGCAGGTGGGCACTGAAAAGCTGCACCAAAAATTAACATAGCCCTCAGGGCTACATGGCTTCACACCTCCATATACAGTGTACCTATGCACCCTTAGACCATCAAATCAGTATGTTTTCTTTAAAGCTTCAAGCCAATTAGATGCCTTTTGTTAGAATGGCAAAAATCCCTTTAAGCACTGGTCCCAAGAGTGCTTTCTCCTCCTAAGTTTCTCCTCTGCTAAACAGGTCTCAAAAAGATGGGGCCGTATCAGGCTTCTCCCCCACTCTCCCCATCTCCTTCATTAAAATATTTTTCTATATAATATTGCTTTAGAGTCGAGCTCCTGCCAGACAAGTATCAGTTGAGAAGGAAAACTTCCTGCTTTACTATAAACTTTTGAAAAGGAATTCAAATGGCTGGGCTACAATCATTTGATATGTTGCATCTTGGCCAGTGGGCTCCTGGTTCTCAAAAAAAAATCCAAGATTAGCAGACGTAACACTTCAAGATGTGCTGTGTTAAACAGGATACAAATGCTACTATGCTAAATAAGGCTGAAAAAAAGGGATCACTCACTTTTCCTAAATGGGAAAAGCAGACAAATCATATGATCTTTTGTATCGCTTTAAGTTTTCCCAGTTCACTGCGTATAGACATTGTTATGTTTCTTGCAAGCAGGGTCAGGGCAGGCAGGTATCAAATGAGTGAAACTGGGATTTTAGACAAGTTTGATATTACTGTCTCTCCTATTACTACTTGACTACTCTATGTAGGTGGAATGGACTGTGGCTATGGCTGACATACAGTGTAAAAGGAACACGGGAGCAAAGAAATACGCTGCCCTTGCCGGCCTCTGCCCCAAAATCCAGCCAAAATTTGGAGTTTGTTCTTTCAGCAACAAAATCTGAGGCACCAGCCTCTACAGCTCTGCCAGGTCAGAGTGCAGTCCAGGTACTCACAGCTTAAGGGGAATAATGGGCCAGTATTTAGGCTGCTTTTTGTCACAGTTTCTGTCAAAGATAAGCTGCATGGCAGCCTCCATTGCCTGAATTTTGGCAGCTTCAGCACCATAGAGCTTCTTCATTTCTGCCATTCGTCTCTCCCCAGGTCTTTCTGTAGGTGGCTCCACAGAACGCCCCATCATTTTGTGGAGGTCTTGATCAGCCTCCACGTACTGGTGCTCAGCTTCCAGCTGCTGCTGTCTCCCTAGACAAATAAACCACAAGAGATGTGAATTACTGAGCTATCAACCAATCACACTTTAACTTTTTTAACATTACATATTCAAATTTGTGCTGGGTCTAGAGGGCCGAGATCTACACACCCTACAGTGCAGTCAACTTCTGCAACTTAGAAAACAAATTGCATGTTGCTTGTCAAACTGCATTTGTTACTTATAATGACAAATTCCTACTGAGTATCATTATAAAGTCAGGCTGGTAGAAGTGTCGAGAAAGGAAGATGATCCTGGAATTAAATCCTAAAAGCTCTACAAAACCTCTGTGTTAGTAGTAACAAGTAAAAACTAGCATTGCTTTGTTTCTTCACAACATACACATGCCCTGAACCACTCCCCCCAGCCACCTCAAAAATCCCAAATCAAAAACCCAAACCACCAAGCAACCCTAAACAAGAGAGCTGTTTCCAAAGTAACAACTTAGCAGCTGAGATAAAGAAACAGCGTACAGGACAATGCAACTATAGCTGAATCATTGCCAAGAGAAAATGTAATCAGTTACTACTCTGAAAATGAATGTATCAGTCTGTCACGTCTCCGCCATTAAGTGCATCCAATGAAACCCAGCTGTAAGTATTGTGTTTATCCAACATCATCCATTTCTGCACACTTGCAAAGTTCAAAACTGGCAGCCCTACTGCTATGGCTTTGAAGACAAATGAAAATGGCACCAAATGTAAATCCCAGCACAAAGTCTTTTAAAGAGGATTTAAAACAGTTCAGAGAGGTGAGACAGTTGGACCATCCTGTCATCAAAAATTCTTTGTGGTAAGCCCAACTGGGAAGCAAGAACTTGATTTTACATGCCTGAACTTACCTCCATGTCCTGGGTGCTGGATATAATGCTCTATGTAGTTAAACCATCAAAGTGCTATACAAGACCCCCTCGCTTATGGGGATATTTCTACAAGATGGAATAAAAGAACACCTGGCAGCTGAACTCCTCCACCTGCCACTAAGTGTCTTGGTTTGAGTGAGAACAGAACTAATTCTGTTCAGTGGTTTTACTTTTCTGCACTGTTTGAAGGTAGCAGCCTGTTTTCACAGACAGTGTCTGCTGCTAGCAGTGATAACACCCCATGTTTAGAGTTACTACCAAGGATTGGTGTGCAGACCAAAGCCACTGCTGGATCTTCTGTACCACATTGAGGGGTGCAGGGAACTGAAATGCTGCATCTGCAGGGAGAAGTGGACAGGGCAGGTGACCCCAAACTGACCAGCAAGGTATTCCAGCCCATAGGCATCATATTCGGTATAAAGTGGAGGGGTGTGGAGTGTCTTTCCTGGGGCTCCTGACTCTTCTCCCCTCTTGGCCCACTTTGCCAGCTTTGCTTGGCTTGCCTCAGGTCTTCTTTCAGCTCTTTCCTTGGAGCATCCAAGGAGGACTCTGTCCATTCTGCCTTTGATCCCAATTGGTGTGTTCATGAATCTGGTACCAGAATCCAGCTCCTGAACACAGCTCCCATCTGCTGCAGGGCCCAGGCTGGGGCTCCCCCTGTGCCTGCTCCACAGCAGCAGTGGTGACAGTGATGTAATTACCATCAGGGGGGTTGGGTTCTATACTGGTTTTGTATATATTTGTATATATTCCATTTTTATTATTGTTATTATTATTTTCCTTAAAGGTGTTGTAGTTTCCTTTTCTAATCGCTAAGTCTCTCTCCCTTACTCCCTTTCTCTTCCCCTTTGGGGAGGGAGGGGGCTTAACAGAGAGCGTCTGTTATAGGTCTAACAGACTGTCCCGACCCTAAACCATGACAATAACAAATGACAGTTCTCAAAACAACATCACAGAAACTGTTAACTACTAATGACAGCACTTAAAAACAAAACAAAACAAAACAAAAACCAAAAAACCCAAAACATCAAAAGGGACAGTGTCCACAGGTCAGGATGCAGTCATGACATACAGGACATGCTTCTCGGTATTTGGTGCCATGTACCTCTTCCCTCCTCACCCTAAGACATGTATTTAGCTTTCACAAAACACATGACATCTGCAAACCCTAACTCAAAGTTAACTATCCTGACATATCTGTGTCAAACATCTGCAGTTTATTTTTACGCTGGAAAGTACTGTACAGAACAGCCAACTGACTGTCAGCCTTCCTAAGTGAATTATCCCCTGTACCTCATTCACAGAAAAAGATATTAAACAGTATAATCAGAAACCTCAATTTTGGCATCTGTTCGTCAGATGGGGACACTGAAAGCTTTCATCCTGTCATTTTAAACACCATCCACGGTCTGCATGTTGGTAGCTGAAAGGCAGGAGGGCTTGAGGGGTTATTGACCATCTACTCCAGACAGATGTTTCACTTTCTGTGATTCTGCTTTAAGGGCACACCATGGAAGTGGGCTGCACTGCCACAATTCACAAGGAAACATACATTAGAGACCATAGGTGGTTTTGGAAGGGTCAGATTTATTTGTTGTCAGGCTATTTTATCCAGAGGGTCTGAATTAAAAGAACTAATGTTGCCTACAAAGGGCTCAGCATTATGACAGGCTATAGCACCCAGGCTCTAACTACACAGGTCACTTGCATCCCATTGAAACAAACCTGACTGCCCACAACTAGGTAGTATGCTTTTAAGCATGAACTTGATGCAAATTGCACTGAATAGTGTTAAGACATAAAACAAAAATCTATGCCAGAAAACAAATGTCTCCTACTGCAGGTAACACAGCAAAACTCTGTCAGGGCAATGAACTGAACTCATATTTGTTGACTCTCTTGGGCCACAAAGATAATTCCTTGTACGTCTGTATTGCCCATGGAAATTTTTATTCATTAGTTCCATAGCTGCATGCTAGAGACAGCTGCTTCCTCGCTTGCTTGCGATAGAATGCTCTCTTGATAGCTCACTGCACACAGGAACACTTAAGAAAAATTAATTTATCTGGAGATAGATAATGAATTCTTTTGTTTGGAAATTAAATAGGTCTCTAGCAAAAGCTTTATGATGGATGAGTGTATTACAGCTTACTGTGCATCAATCTCCATTTTGTAGCACAGGGTAGTTAATAAACCTGCAGATCCTAATGTTAGCGATCAAAATAATAATACCCACTTAAACAGGCTGCCCAGGGAGGTGGCTGAATCACCATCCCTGGAGGTGTTTAAAAATGTCTAGATGTGGCACTTCAGGATGTGGCTTAGTGGTTCTGATAATATTTAGTAGACAGTTGGACTTTATGATCTTGAAGGTCATTTCCAACCTTTATGATTCTATGAAATTCCATTCTCAAGATTACCTAACAACTGTCTGGGGTATATGTTTTACTTTACACTAATCAGATGTATGGACCTTAACATTCTAACCTGACTTTTGCTATTCTATACCTACTATTTAAAAAATTCCCAGAGTGACTCTATTGAAGAGTCTCAGGCATATAAATTGGACTTAGAGTCCAGGCAGAGGCAGGGGACAGAAATCTGCTACAGGGACCCACTGGTTTTTTTTGTACCAAAAGCTGAATTTGAGCACAGAACATGGCAGCTGTTGCTGTTAATACCACTGCAGCTGTGTAGAATGTGTTGCAGTTTCAAATCAGTTATTTGTGGAGAGACTACCATGACAAACTCCACCGTTGGTGATGGCTCTCTTTCCTGTCATGGACAATCAAGGAAAGCGAAGCCATGGAACTAAATGGGTATGTAAACTACTGCTTTTCCAAAAGCAGTATTTCCAGTCAAACATAGAGATAGATTATAGATGACAGCAGAAGTTTTTTCTTGTTGAGATGAAAACTAATTTCTCTTTGGTAGGGCAGGGGCTGGGAATTAGAACTGATCTTATTTCCAGCAGTCTGGGTTCTTTCCATTAACTCAAAATTTACATTAAAAACAATGCAAAGCGATGCAACTTGAGCTAAATGTGCTACTATTTCTTTGTCCAAAAGATGACAACAAGCATCTGGCAATTAAAACAAACAAACAATAAAAATTATAAACTACAGCCCTTAACCTGTAGAGGCAATCAAAATTTCTCTGAAGGAAACACCAAATATTCATCAATGAATCTGGTAGCAAGGTTTCACAAAACCCTCGTTCTCAGCCTGCAGCAGTGAAGTCCCCATCTCATTCTCAAATCAGAGTTTCACACTCCAGATTCATAAGTCATTATGCTGCCAAGTTATATATGTGAAACAAATATTTTTTACACAATTTTAAGTAGTTCCTCCTTTCACTTCACACAGATTAAAATAAATGTGCTTTCTTTTACAGCATTCCGCTTCAACTACTGGCAAGCTTCCCCCGGCCATAGAACAGTACTTTGCAAATGTTCACAAGGCAGGCAGGCAGCTGACGTTTTCCTAAGTGGTCAGTTTCATTCCTTCCCAAAGATGCTCTTCCTCTCTTGAAGCTCTTCTCAGAATGCATTTATTCCTACCAAGTCCAGTTCTGCTAGTAAATCATCATTACCCATCCAAAACCAGTTGAGACATCTTTTTCCAAACACAGTAAGTAGCCTTTTTTCTTCATATTTAAAGAATACTGAGATCTCTACCTAACTCATGCTGTATTCTGAGACATTATGAGTAATTCCAGGCCTTCTGAAAGAAAGTTTTGGGTGGTTGTTCCCTTCCCCGCACCTGCTTTTCCCACCTTTAACGGAAGACGTTTAATCTGGGGTATACTAGCTAAAGAAAAGTGAACAAATACAGACTACCACCTCCAACCTCAAGGACTGCCAAAAGCAGGATAAACAGTAACTAGTATCCTAACAATTCACTGCATTTTTAGGCTTCATATGCACACAAAAGCCCTCTTACATACTTTCATTAAAACTATGACCCAAGCCCTTCAAGACATAAGCTATCCTCTCCATAGGCCCTTAGAAATTCAGATGTCTTGTTTCTCTTATTTTATAAAAAGGAAGAAGTCATATACTTTCCCTAAGTCTGATGCACTTTGTTCTTCTTTCTTTGTAATACCCTTTGAGAAGGTCAAGTAGTAATGAAAAAACAAATTCCTCTCTGGAATTCATCCTTTTCTTATTAAAAGGAAAAAACCCAAACCAACCAAAACAAAGAAAAAAACAACCTCAAAACCAAACCCCAAATAAATTCCCTTACTTGGAGAGAAGTCTCTGTGGAAAGACTTTTCAACATTAGGAGGAGATAAAAGCAGGGAGGTTAATTACCTATATTGGAAATTTTAATGTAAGATTTTAACAGGCATTTTGTGCTTTCTTATACCATTTTTAGTTCTTAATATTTATGTATCCAAGTTTTAGCTCAGTGTAGACAGTGATCGTATGCGATTGATGTTTCCTATACAGGCAGCCCTTCTCCACAGTTCTCTAGGTGCACACACTCTCCAGTCTGACATGTTCTGCCCCACATGATGGTAGTTATGGCAAGAGACCAAGGGTTTGTTCCTCCTAAGCATCAAATGGCCTTTACTGACTTGAGCTTCTTGCTCACTTAGCACATTATTCTTCAAGGAAATACCACACTTACCCCAGCCTTGATCTCTTTTTTCTTTTCCATGATTTCAGACTGACCTATACCCCTGCTCACATATTTGTCTCCTTATTTGAAATGAAGAATGATTTTCTCTTACTGCTGCATGTGCACTTTCTGAGCTTTCTCATCTTGCCTTAAATGCTACCTGAGCTGATCTAGAGCAGCCCACACTATCAGAGTTAAAAACATTACCCGCTTCTACTGATTAAAAACTCCTAGTTCTTTCTTTGAATGCCACTTCCCACAAGCCTATCTGCTGTGTTAAATGTTCTGCCCACACAGGCTTCTCAATGCAAAATGCCAGCTTCTTCATCTCCCTAGAAGAGCTAAGTACCTTTACCAGAAACTTACATAGGAGTTTTTCTGAAGTGTTGGCATCAGACCATGTTATTACACCCTTATTTGCATGAACCAGGCATACCACGGGGAAAAAACAAAATCTTTGCCTAAAGGAATTGCAACAAAATAAGAATTTAAATCTGAGGATTTGTAAACAGGATATTCAAGGAGTTTAATTTCTACAAAGCTCTGGATTTCCGAGGGCTGACATCTCAAGCATTATTCTTTATCAAGTGCAAAGCTTTGCACGGTAAGTTTCCATCAGTGGGAGCCTGTGAGATACAAACAATTGTGACCTACCCCCACATCTGTCAAGATAAAATATTCTGGGTTGCTAAAGACAGTGCAGTCTTGCTAGCTGGAGGAACACTAAGCAACTACACTGGAACACTAAGAAACTTGAAGAAATCAGGGAAACATACTAAAAGAGTGATGATTTTATAGTGGAATCAACAGACTCATTCTAGCTCTAAGTTGTCTTGGGGAAAATAGACTTATGCTTAAACTTCTCCTTAAATTAAAAACCTTATGCTTGAAAAAGATACCACAAAAAAGATTACAGATGACACAATGTAACTTCCCCCTTCCTACTTTTAACAGCAGAAGTCTGATCTTCAAAGAAGTGGAGACAGCTTGACTGTATTTTCCCATGACAGTAGTCTAAGCCATGCAGAAAAATAAAATACCGTAGCTGGCCTGAAAACATTAGTTGGAAATCAAGGTGACTTTTCGGGAGATTGTTTGCAGTTATAAGCTCTCAGACACCAGAGTCACAACCAACATGAAAGAGAACTACCAAAAATGTTGATAGTATTAAAACCCCAAGTATCTACACCGACGAGTTTTCCATCTGCTAGCTGAGGAGGGAATGAGTTAAAAGAAATTGAGTATTTCACCACATATATCTACAAGCAATGCAATATTCTCAAGAAAAAAGAAAATGTTCTGTTACAGGCTTTGAAGTAAGAGCAGATGTGATTCCTTGGCAAGCCTGTGTTAGTCTGAAACCACGGTTCCACGGACCCTTTTCTTTCCTGAGCTACAAAACCAGCTTATGCAGTTCCGGCTCCTCTCCCTTGGCTACATGCTCTGGCTCCCAGGCCCCTCAGTGATGCTACTACAACTGTCTCAAGGTCCCACAACAAATCCTACAGGAAAAAAAAAAAATAAAATCAAACAACCCCCAAAAGTTGCATTTAATCCTGGTACAGTACAGTGTCTTGGCACCACACAAGCTGAACTAAAGTGGCAGCACTGGAGCAGGAGTGAGTGGCTAGGAAGAAAAATTGCTTAAGCTGGCTTTGGCACTGAGATGTGTTCATGGAAGCTCAGTCTGACTGAAAACCTATTGGCAAAAGCAGGAACCAGTCTAAGGTGAGAGAGTATGCACCCTAAGAAAGAGTTACAAGCTAAGCAGACAGCAAACAGATTTTGCAAATCTGAAGTACTCAGTTTGATACCTCCTCTTTCACTCTAATGCAGATCTTCTACGCAGCTTGAAGAGGACAGCTCTGTAGAAATAGGGCAAAATTACTTACCAAGATTGCAAGTGGAGAGAAACTACCTTTGAAATGAAAATGTATAGAAAGTCCAAAATTAAAGTTAGAACCAAAAGTGCTCCCCTTCCAGGCTTGCTACTGGGTGGTATTTATCACTCTCAAGTTAATTAACCACATGCTCATTGTGATGAATCTGTAACATGTATCAAATACTTTCCTACCTGACAGAGAGTTTTAGAGAATTAATTACCTAGTATTATTTTGAAATCTATGGGTTAAGGAACTGTCAGAAAGTTACTCAGTTAACCAGAGAATAAAGAAGCTGGTTTGTTTTAGAAATAGGATTAAAAACCAAGAAGGGTTTGTCTGTGGTCTCCAAAACAAACTGCCAAAGATCCTAGATGGAAACAATACAAGCCTTCAAGTCCATGTTTACACTCGCAGTAGGCTACACTGGTTACTGCCCAGCTAAACAACGAATCACCTTTCTTTTGTTTTCTTCTATTACCTTCCACAATGAAACCCTTAAGAAGGGATATTCTTATCACAACCTGAAAATGAATTGAAACATGAAACCCCATAAACATGAAGCAATAAGCAATCAGCTAGCCAAGTGGAACCTTGAGTGAAAGACATTTGAATGCTCTAAATGCAATTCATAAACAGGTATACGTGCATCTAGGTTTGAAAACACGCAAGCGAGCACAGCAAAAACAGAGGTCTGTACCACATGAGACACCCCAAGGTGTCCACACCATAGGCTTGTGCCATCTGACAGAACTGAACAGCCAGGAAGCTGCTGACCAACCACTGCCTAGAAATTAGTACAGGATCAGGCACTGGCAGCTGCCTCCAGTAAGGATCAAGTCTACAGCAATAAGATTAAATACAGACCAGCTGACTCTGCATTCCCATCCCCCAAAACAACTCCAATCTGTCGCTGACAGCAACAATGCTGACGCCAGACAAAGACACCAGTGCTAGAGTAAACAGAAGGATTACTTAAATCTATATATAACTGTCTCCATATATACACATGCATTTCTGGAACAGTCAGAAGAGACTGAACAATGAAATGTTCAAATTTAAAAGCGCTTCTTTAAAAGCAAACCAGCACATCTAAGAAACACAAGTTTCACAATCATTCTTCAGATGCGTCCTGAATAGAAATTAAGCACATGCACTTAGAGGAAAGTGTTCCATGATGTACAGAACACTAAACAGCTAAATACTGAAAGTTTGTTGTTTTCAGGAAAAAAACCAGAAAGTAGTCTTCTTTGCACATTCAAACTTGACACTGAAATTTCTTTCCTGATGTCAGCCCCAGGCTACACTGCTGAATTCAAGTTTGGTTTACTGTATGAGAAAGTAATTTATGCAGGAAAATCTGCTACCTTATCAGTAATATTTGAAAAATTATTTTTTGGAGAGCAACCTGTAAACACATTACTGCTTTTCTGAAAGGATGCATGGTCAGGCTACGAACTGACCTTTCAGTTAAGCCAGCAGGTCCATAATTTAGTAGACATGCAGATTTAAAGAACAATCTCTGATCCAGATAAAAATCATTTCAGCAAGTAAATATGCATTTTTCCCATGCTATCAGTAAACTACAGTGTGCTGCCTGACCAATTGTTTTGAAGGAGACCTCTGGAAAGAGGGTTAAACTTAATGGAGTCAGCAAAATATTTCACACCTTGTGAAAGAAAGGGCTCAGGGGTAGCTCTGGAAACTTAGTTTACCCATGACCTGAGCTTCTCATTGCTCATTTCATCCTTCTGGTAAATTAAATGAAATACAGTTCAAAACATGAAGATAGTTGCTATACCGATTATTAAAACCACAACAAAATACACTGGGAAAATATGTCAGAGAAAATCTGCAGGCGTGCATCTATAGGACCTTCTACAAGAGTGAAATGTTTGACACTACAAACAATTCTAGAGTCGGTTGCTGGAGTAGAAGTCTGAACACCATCTCCTCTCCAAAAGGCAGCCAGCATCCTGATGTTCAGATGAAGTTAAGGTCTGCTTTTTAGCAAGTGGGAGTTCCATGTCTCCCCTTTGTCACTTCAGTGGGAAAATTAACATATGAAGGAAGTGTTTAAGTGACTTTATGAAGATAAGATCTTACATGGGGAGAGCCATCAGACTAAAAAGCCCATCTAGCCTCACAACCTGGTCACTACAGCGGTCAGTAATGGCAAAAGAAGAATGCAAGAGCAGGGAAAGGAACTAACTATACATCACCAGCTTTACCTACTAAGAAATGGAGAGATCAGAAGAAGGCAGATTATTTCTTCACGCACTCGTTCAAAGCCAGCCAGATTCTCTGCTGTCTACCACCTCAACACCTCCTCCACCATGTCACACATGATGCAGTCTCCATAACCTGGACGCTCATAACATTTTTCAGCCTCCTTCCCACCCTACTAGTGTCCAAAAATCCCAGAGCAATGACAACTCACTGGTTTTAAAGCAAGTCTTCCAACCCCTCTGCTCAGCAATCACATCAGAAATTGCAGACCTCCTAGAAATAAGGTGCTCTGCAAGGCTTGTGCAGAATGAGAACACAGCAGCATTGGCTTGTTAGTATCTGAACAACCATATGAAAATTGAAGCCTAGCATGCTCTTTGGAGATTCCTTGCTCAAGTTTCCCCAATTTCTGTGAATACAGAGCTGACTTGCAGAGCAACCACCACCACTTCAGAAACTACCTATGTAATTAAACCCAGGAGATTCTTATCCAGCTAAATACAAACATATCAATAGCATAACACACCCATGTTATTTTTCAGTACAAATACCCATTTAAGATTTATTTTTCATTTTACACATCTTCTATACTTTCAGTGTACTGCAGGGTAGACAACTCTGACATATGTCCTTGAAGACATCTGGGGAAACTCTGGCATCCTGATAAACAGGTTTAGGTACTCTGGAGGCCAATAACAATTTTAACGTGGATGAACAGCTGGATCAATCCGCAGAGCGTATTTCACATGGCTGCAGCACAACTGTTTCTCAGTGTTGTCATATTAACCTTCTCTATTTTCCTGAGAGACAAGGAAATGTTATCACCCCTGTATTACAGATTCAAGTAAAAAAAAAAAAAAAAAAAAAAAAAAGGACACTAATTCCTAGAGCAGGAAGTGCTTTAGATTCCTTGGAATGGGCTTCACAGCAGATCTCATCACAAGGTGGCAAAGATGATCAACCTGGCCATAGGAAAAGATAAGAGTGACAACGTTCTCTTGCACCTTGGGGTTTAAGATGCATCATCCTTTGGGTATAAATCATTAGCTTCCTTCTTCCTAGAAGGCATGGCTGGAAGAGAAATATTATTATTTTGGATAGCTGTTTCTAAATTCCACACATGTTGAAAGCTTTTGTGGATCTGTCCTGGTTTGAGTGAGAACAAAACTAATTCTGTTCATTGATTTTATTTTTCAGCTCAGTTCTTCTAACTGCACTGTCTGAAGTTAGCAGCCTGTTTTCACAGATGGTGTCTGCTGCTAGCAGAGGTAACACCCCATGTTTAGAGTTACTACCAAGGATTGGTGTGCAGACCAAGGCCACTACTGGATCTTCTGTACCACATTGAGGGGTGCAGGAAACTGAAAGGCTGCACCTGCAGGGAGGAGTGGACAGGGCAGGTGACCCCAAACTTACCAGCAAGGTATTCCAGCCCATATATGTCATATTCGGTATAAAGCTGAGGGATCTGGAGGGTCTATAGCTCTCTCTGTGGACTCCTGGGTCCTTCTCCCCTCTTGTCCTGCTTTGCCAGCTTTGCTCGGCTTGGCTCAGGTCTTCTTTCAGCTCTTTCCTTGGAGCATCCAAGGAGGACTCTGTCCGTTCTGCTTTCAATTCCAATCAGTGTGTTCATGAATCCAGTACCAGAATCCAGCTCCTGAACACAGCTCCCATCTGCTGCAGGGCCCAGGCTGGGGCTGCTCCACAGCAGCAGTGGTGACAGTGATGTAATTACCATCAGGGGGTTTGGGTTCTATACTGGTTTTGTATATATTTTTATATATTCCATTTTTATTATTGTTATTATTATTTTCCTTAAAGCTGTTGTAGTTTCCTTTTCTAATCGCTAAGTCTCTCTCCCTTACTCCCTTTCTCTTCCCCTTTGGGGAGGGAGGGGGC